>SZWC01007373.1:45253-84888 GCA_023375785.1 Penium margaritaceum | reverse complement strand
TCCCCCCCCCCCCCCCTTCCGGTGTTTTTTTCTTCCTTTCTTTGTTGTCCTTCATTTCGTTCTTTCCTCGTGAGACACCTTTTTGTATGTTGCACCCCTTTGACATGATTACTTCTGTGCCGTCCATGCCAACTGGGATGTCATCAGTTGCAGTGGAAGGATGTCTCCTCTTTCGGTGATTGTCCGAGCTGTCCCTCAGGCTTTGGAGGCCAGAGACCTTCGCCATATCTTTTTCTAGGTCCCTGAGGCGAGACATTGGTCAGGGAAGGCCTCACAGTTGAGGATCAGCGTCTGCTGTTGTTGTTGGTTGCCACCAGTCTCCTCTTTTCTATGCTTCTTTGCTCCTCATTGTGAGCTGACGCTCGCAACAAATCGACATGCATTGGGCTTTGCCATTGTATGCAGCAACGCGTGTCTGGCACGAGAAACATTGTGGTCGCGCACAAGTGCGCTGAGAGGGACGGCGTGTGGCAGCTGAACCCGCCTGACAAGGCAAAGAAGATCACCTGGAAGAACGGAGACCAGCTGGTCCTGCTTAAGCCGAAGGCATAGCAAGTTGGCGTTCTGCCACGACTGTTGTTCGGAGTTGGAGAAATCCACTGCCAGCCAGTGTTGTATTTATGCATCTTCTTCAAATCAGAGTTGCCTCTTCTGCATGCAGCAGCCACACATCTATTGGTGATATGCTTGTGAGGTTCTCTCCAAATCGTCCCCTTCGTAGTGTGATAGCTCTTGATCGGCAAGGAATCATTTTCTACACAAAAGGGAATATAGTTCTGATTTCTCCGTGAATGACATTTTGAAGTAGTGTAATCACTCTAAAGTTGGTGCATGTAGATGGTGAAGTCTATCGTTTCATGAGCTCGGCAAACTGCACGAAAGAAGAAGAGCAAGTCATCATTCAAGATGGATTCATTGGCCTCCCTTATAAGTGGACACTTGAGGTGTGTGTACATTGTTTAGCTTTGTTTCCCATGTGCACTCTCTAGATGAATTTTCCCACCACATTTCTCAAGTACCCGTGGAGATGATGGAACCTTGTGAAGATGTCATTAGCTCTATTTGTAACATCCTAGTGCAAAGTCTTTAGGTGTTACTAAGAATAAATTCTTACAATGCTCATCTTGGTTCAAGATTAGCTCAATTGCATTAAACATAGGTCCGCGAAACTTTTCTAATTTTTTACCAATTTTAATGCGTCAAATGGGTGCCCATTATGTATTTAAGAGGGGATAAGGTGCAATGTATTCTTCTTTGCCCTCAACGAGTCCGTAGTATGAGAGATTGTTTCTCTTCCATGTTTTTATATGAGCTCACGGAAAATTTTGAACTCATTATTGGTCCAATCGGACCCAATTCATATAATTGAACCTAAGTTTGCCCCTCTGCATCGTATAATTTCTAAAGGTGCTGATTTCGGTTCCCTGGCTTGTATAGGGTTGAGGTACCTACCCGGACCATGTTGTGACCAGGGGCAAAAACGAGACCGAGATGTTCGACTCCTGCGCGAAACATTTGTTTATCCTGCCTGCGCTCCGTTCTCTGCGCAGTGCGCCACGCACGCTTCGTTTTTGATGGGCCAGAGGAACTGGTGTCGCGGCCGCCGCCTCGAATTGCTGTCGCCAGCAATCACTCCGATGGCCGCAAATTGACGTCAGCTTCGGTCGCCAAATGCATCGAACCTCCAGCATGCTGTAACTGCAAGGGCGCCGCAAGGCGTACGCGATGTCACTAAATCCCCAACGGATGGACCCAACATGTCGTTCCCCATCAAAATTGTCATGTGGCATCGTATTGCACGGACCGAAAAAATCGGTCGCCGGACTGACTGTTAGCCCGACGCAGTCGGGCTGACACTCTCCTCCCACATTTCTCGTCTCTGCTCTTCTCTCGTCTCACGACTCTTTCCCTTCGTCTACGTATCTGTGGGGAGGATTGAAGTTGGGTGAGTGCTGCTCGCCTACCGTGCTGAAGTTGAGTTGCAACCAATTCTGGCGGCAGTCAAAGTCAGCGTCTTGTACGGTTCTACAGGCTCCAAGTTGGAGCCTCCAAGTCAGGTCAGGCCTCTGCCCCGCTCTGCAGCCGCAGTCAGTGACTCCTCGATATCCGCAGTCATTTGGAGCGGTGCAAAGCGTACCGGTGAGCAAAGCCGCCGTTTCAGCCTCCCCGTCGCTTTCTTCGAGTCGATAGACTTATTCAGGCTCGAGTTAATTGCCACTTCATCTCGACTGAGCCGGGTTTAGTCCGTCTACGTCTACTCATGCCCCGCTTCTCAGCCGGCAATGACTGCAATGGAGGTCACAATCGTCAAGGAAGTCCTCCAAGAACTGGACGTTGAGGACCTCGAGGGTTTCGTCCTCGCGCACAACCTTTTCCTTGAACCAAAGAAGCGAAGAGACAGGCACCACCTCCTGAGGTTGGCTTTGGAGCTGGTGGAAGGCACTCCTCCCCTTGAGCCACACGGAGTCGATGTCACTCCTGCTGCTGAAGAGCAGTCATTCTACACGGCTGCTGCCATGGAAGTACATGATGACGGCGGTAATGATGCTGCCGAGCAGCAGTCGTTCCACTCGCTCTCTTCTAGCGACTCTGACGTGGACGTTGCTGCTGTTGCTGCTCCTGCTGCTATTCCTCAGCGGCTCACCACACGCTCCAGAGCTCAACCTGAGCAGTCGTTCTACACGACCGCTTCCACTGGAGCTAGTGACAACGAAGATGAGATCTCAAGTGCTCCTCGCCTCCCGAGCAAGGCGCACGAGTCAGAAGCGCAGTCAGTCCCGTCGGCCAGGCGACTGGAGAACGACGGGGGAGAGAAGTCACACAGACGCGGCTTCCCAGCCTCAGGCTTGCCTCCGGCGGCTCTTTTGGCAGGTGGCATTGCCACCTGCCAAGAGCCAAGTTGTCACCGCGGCAACCTGCCTTCTGAAGCGCTCCCACAGACGGCCGGTGAAGCAACGCCAGCAAATGCAAAACTTTTCAGTCGAAACTTACGCTCAACTTCATTTTTCACGGTTGAAGATGGTAGCAGACGTCTGCCGCCAACTGCTAGTAGGCGTCCTGGTAGGATTCTGCCCGAGCAGGATCCAAGATGTAGAGACTCTGGCGACGGCACAACGCAGCATTTAGGAACCAGAGTCCAGCAGCGTTTTGTGGTTCATGCGCTTTCCTCTTGTTGGAATGCGACCGTGGGCGCAGCACAGTTCATGGCTATGCTTGTCATAGGGGCGACTGTTGCTCGCCTCTGCCATTTGTGGTTGAAGCAGTTGGAGCCATGACCAATCATCCTTAGTTTCGCCTGTATTTTTTGCTTGGTTTGGAATTGTCCCTGGTAAGTCTCTAATCTAGAAGTCGACAGTTGTCTTCCATGAAAACTTCAATGTCTGATTGTAGCTCTTGCCAAGAAAGAGGCTTATGGAAAAGCCCATGTGCAAAACCCATGTGCCCCTCAGTCTGGGGAACTACTCTGCCTCCTCCAAGCACATGTATCATCTATATGTCACGGACAAATCACTGTGAAGATTGCTTTCCACATACAAACTGACGATGCAAGTTAACAATGCAGCAAGAACCTTGCCCCAAAACTTGCAAAATGGTGCACAATGCTGTGACACATTCTGAACCTCAGGCTAAACTTCATCACAATCTTAATACGTTTTTTACCTCTACAGCCGCATCACAAATTGGGGGACTGCAGACAGGATGTGGCCACTCTCCTGGTTCAAGGCTTATATTGTGCAGCTCCAAATTGCAGAGACCAACCAAGAACCTGTGCGATTCAACCAGTATCCAACACTCAAAACAAAACACTCCTGTGGAGCATACTGGAAGTCATGTCTAGACATTACAGAAAATGCAACCTTCGATATTGCAGACAAATGGTGAAGATGTAGACATCACTAATGTGTGCTTGCTAGTTTCCCTCACATGAGGAAAAGATCCGATGTACCGTATGCACCCAAGCAGGTTATCACACTTACAAGGTAGGACCACACCCTGTAAGAAGTCCATGTGCCAAGTTCGGTGATGCTAGATTCGGCATGCCATCGTGACTCAGAATCTATCTGGGACTATGCTTTGCATGTTACATGATTGGGTTCCTAACTGAGTTGGAGAGTCTGTGCGCAAGGCTCCTGCCTAAATCAACTCCATGAACATGTGGACGTACACACCCCTCTGTTCCCTTGTATGGGGATGAGCGCTCGTTCTACTGACCTTAACATATTGTTTTTGAAATCTGCTGAATGCATATTCAATCAAAAATAAATGCACATCAAGGCCCTCAAGAAGGTGACCACGTCGCTTAAAGGGCAGACTTGTCTAAATCGGCAAATGGCCTACCCCAAGCTGGTCTAGGAAGAGCAGTAAACAGTAAGCCCTCAGAAAACAGAATATGACGCGAGTCTAGGTTGTGACAGGATGAACACGCACAGCAGCTGAGTCACATGAGGGCACAGGAGTCAGAAGTCCATGGGCACATGCCATCCATGGAAGGCAAGCAGTAAGGGGGGGTTGCAGGTGGAAGAGGGGACGGGTATAGCAAGCTTGAGGCAAGGCAAGGGGCGATGGCTGAAGCTGGACATCAGAAGGGAGGGGGATGAGAGGGGAATCACATGGTGGATTGTGGATAGAAAAACTGAGGGAGAGATCAGGATAGGATTCAGAGGAGGTGAAAAAGGCTGGGGGGAGGAGAAAGGGGATGAAGGGAGAGAGGGGGAGGGAAAAAGGAGGCGCACAAGAGGGGGGGGAGAGGGAGGGGGCAGAGGAAGGATGTGAGGGGGAATCAGGAAGAGAGAAAAGGGGGATTGCNGAGGGGAATCACATGGTGGATTGTGGATAGAAAAACTGAGGGAGAGATCAGGATAGGATTCAGAGGAGGTGAAAAAGGCTGGGGGGAGGAGAAAGGGGATGAAGGGAGAGAGGGGGAGGGAAAAAGGAGGCGCACAAGAGGGGGGGGAGAGGGAGGGGGCAGAGGAAGGATGTGAGGGGGAATCAGGAAGAGAGAAAAGGGGGATTGCGAGATAGGAGAGGGGAGGAAGGGGGAGACGGAGAAGAGGACAACAGGGAAACAGTGGGGATAAGGGAAAGGGAGAGATGGACAGGGAAGAGAGAAGACTGAATGAGAGTGGAGGGGGAGAGAGGTGGGAAAAACATGAGATGGGAGAGGGGGGAGATGAAGGTGGTATGGAAAAGGGAAGGGGCAGGAGTTAGAGACACACAGGAAGGCAGAGATCGGGGGGAGGACGAGACGGCATGTAGGAGAGAGGAGCTGGGAGGAACGGCAAGAGCGGCAGGAGGCAGGGGGCTCGAGAGAAGAGCAGGCAGGCAAAGGGAAGGAAAAGGGGAGGGAAAAGGTACAAGTAGGGAGGAAGGAGAGGTGTACGAGTCTTGAGAGAATGGGCTGTGGCGTGGGTGGTGAGAGACTGAGGGAATGGGTGAGGGGAGGCAGGGGGCCGGTAGGGGGCCAGGAGAGGGAAGGGCGGAGTGGGGAAGGGGTTTACAGGAGAACGGGAGGAAGGTGAAGGGAGGCACATGAGAGGATGAAAATCGAAAGCTTACCTTGGATGCAAAGGCAGAACAGATCAGAATACACAGAAAGATAGGAACACGAGCGAAGCGGAGGGGGTGGGAGCGCCCGGGGGGGTGGGGGGTGGGTTGAGGGCATGCAAAGCAGAGAGCACAAAAATTCTTCAGGACATTGAAGGAAATGTTGCAGAAGGTAGGGAGTGACAGTTATATGGGAGGGAGACTGGGAGGTAAGTGAGGCCGGGCAACTAACAAGGGAGGAGACAGAGAGAAGGCGACCCAGCCAACGAAGCCAGGCAGTGAGGAGGCTGTGAAAGATTAAACACGCACGAGGCCGGGGGGGGGGGGGGGTTGAGGACATGCAAAGCAGAGAGCACAAAAATTCTTCAGGACATTGAAGGAAATGTTGCAGAAGGTAGGGAGTGACAGTTATATGGGAGGGAGACTGGGAGGTAAGTGAGGCCGGGCAACTAACAAGGGAGGAGACAGAGAGAAGGCGACCCAGCCAACGAAGCCAGGCAGTGAGGAGGCTGTGAAAGATTAAACACGCACGAGGCCGGGGGGGGGGGGGGGCTAAGGAGCAAAGGCAAACAGAAGAGTTTGCGAGGTAGGTGGCCGGAGCACAGAGCCCCGGGCAGTCCTGGGGAAGTGGAGAGCGGAGAGGGGGAGCAGAGAGGTCTGTTTTGTTGTTCAGAAACAGAAATCAAAGAGGAGAACATAGCAGACGAAGGCTACGATCTGAGAAGAGCACAGAGCTGCTTTGGCCACAAGGTGTGCCAGCCGAGCCAATTGCCTATGGTAGAGCCTCAAGGAGAAAGTTCCATCCATGAATGGTACAACTATGAGTAGCCGGTACGTCTACATTACTCCTGTTCCTTCCACAAAAGAAACACATTGAACTGTTCGCTACAGAGTCCTAGAGGGCCCAACAGCCATGCCAGAATCACACACATCACCACACAGCGCTTCACACAGAGACACTAGAGCAACATTAGCAACTCGCACCTTCAACAGCGTGACTAGCCTCGGACTCTCCCATCAAACTCCTCCCTCTGCCCAACGTACAGATCCAACTGTTCCCCTTCCATCATTTGTCTTTGCACCCGCGCACATCCCTTAATCCCACCCCCACACCCCCCTTCCCCAAGTCTTTGAATTCCTTCCGCCACAAACACCTCCTGATAAAGCGCAGCACGTGCGGCAACAATACCTGATACCCCCCACCTGGCCCTGGCACCAGGCAGCAAGCAGAAGCGCTGCGCGGCTCCTGCTCCTGCTGCTGCTTCTGCCGGTCGGGAGGTGGAGGAGGTGCCGCTGCTGCGTCCCTCCCTGATGGCCCCAGGTGGCACAGCATGGCACACCGGTTGCTCTCCCCACACCCAGCCTGGGACGGCGTTGCTGGGGGCCTGAGGCGGCGTCGCTGGGAGCCTGGCAGCACAACTGCTACAGCCGCCACAGCCTCCACAGCCCATGTACAGCATAGGGAGAAACCCACAAATGAGCCGGCATGCCAGTTCCAAGAGTTCACATTGCCTGCTTGCCCTCAGGAGAACAAAGGGAGAGCTGGGGAACAGAGGGGGAGCTGTTGAGAGCACACCACCACTGCCGGCCTCATCAGCACATATGTTCCATCTTGCAGTTGTGTGAATGCGACCTAAAGCAATGGTTAAGTGGGGTCTATCCGCCGCCTTCCACAAGGTTCCAAGAAAACACCGCTTGCTGTCAGTGCAGACAAGGACATACTTGGCAGCGCTGAGCACACAATGAGAGTAGAAGAGAGTGGCTGTGTAGGGGAAGGGAGGAACCAGATGGAGGAGTACAACAAGGGACTGGGACACAGGAAAGAGGGAGACAAAGGATTGAGACACAGGGAGGGGAAGGAGGGGCAGCAGGGGGGAGTGCAAGGAAGAACTTGAGAGAGAGACTTGAGCAGGGGGGGAACAGGGGACGAGCAAGATGGTGGAGGATGGGTGACACGGAATGTTCTCAGTAGCGTCATGAGGAATCATAGCTCTGAACACGGACCATGAAAGGGCACAAAGTACGCTTCGCCAAAAATAGGAAGCTTCCTCGGAAGATGACCCCTTTGCACCTGCTCTGCTCCCGCATCGAAACGCCCTGGACCTGCCTGGAACATCTCTGCCTCAAAAGAGCAAACCATGCGTACATGCACAAGGGCAACCGTAACGCACGCAGAGGCATGCATGCATGCAGGCATGGACCAAACGGCCCACACACAAAGCAGCAGCAGCTACAGCACAAGAACACCCAGGAACCAAGGCCAGGCCTCAGAAAGGGCACGTCATCGCACAAATGGTCAGAAGACCAAGAGGGAAGGAGAGCCCTAAGAGTCTACCGGTGATGCAAACCAAGGTCCAGACAGAAACGCTCCATGCAACCGGTGTGGCTCCATGGGTCTATCTGGAGGTCCAGAGAGCAAGCAAGGCTGGCCAGACAAGGAACCACCCTGGTGCGTTAGCGAGGGGACCAGAAGAAAGTGAGAGGGCCACAGAGGAATGAGCTCCGCTGCCGCAGCACGGAAGCAAAGCAGACAGACGACTGCGTGCAGCAGCTGCAAGCACCCTGACGACCCCCACTCTGCAACCCAGAGTGCTCCCTCCTGTTCAGCAGCAGTCCAGGGAGTCCAGGGAGACCTCACTGCTGCTCCACCATCCCACACCCTGCAGCAAACAGCGGCCATCCATGAAAACTCCACTTCCCCATCGAGTAACCATCCACGGAAACCATCACTGCAAGAGGCAGAACTCGCCCCGACACCTGGTACACCCCTTTCTTCGCCCTCTCCAATTGCCCTGGCGGTGCCTCCCGTGTGGCAAAGCATCGACAATCAGCGGGAGGAGACACGGCCGCTGCGTCCAACATAGGGGTCGCGGTGGCCTCCTCTGAAGGAGTCTGGCCTCCCACTTCGTCCCCTGTCACCACCTGCGCACAACAGCCAGAGGAGGAAAGAGGATGCGAGGGTTCAAACAGGAGTGGATGTTCTTGGTATGAACAGGCGTGCATATCCTGATAAAAACAGGCGAAGAAATTCCTGAAAGACAGGCGTGGGTTCTCCTGGTGAAAAACAGGCCTGGACATTCCTAGCGATCGCACTGCATGGAACCCATTGCGCGAATGCCAGGCCACATTGCTCACCTCTGCCTGACGGAGGGTACCTCGGCTTGAAGACTGGACCTGCAAGAATAGAAGCAAGCACACAGGCAAACAGGCAAGGTTCATGACCGCATGCAAAGGAGCATCGCCTGGAAGAGAAGCCGAGAAAATTGGTCATGGGGCCTAAGGGCACAACACTGCAGCACTCCTCTGCATCTGCTTTCTACATTCAGCACAGGGGAGAGAGAATGTACGGCAACAATCCCCTCCCACATGGATACACAACATGCAGGATGAACAATAGAGGGGAATAGGAGCAGGAGAAGACGGAAGTACAAGACAGTACAGAAAGTTGAAGATCAGAGGTCTCCTTTGTTCGATGAGAAGAAGGGCTTAGAGTCACACACCTGCGCCACCACTTCGATTCCGATCACGGTCTGCCATGTCATTCTCTTCATCGCTGCCGCCTCGGCCCACACGCCTATCTGCATCGCCAAAGGGCTTCCGGTAGTCCCCGCCACCATCACGCCCCCTCCCATAGTCTCTGGTGCGTCTGTCATCCATGCCGCGATCGACATCGCGGCCACGGCCACGCTCGCGATCCTCCCTCTTCTCCCTCTCCCTCTCCCTCTCCCGTTCGACCCGCTCTCTCTCCCTCTCCCAGGCTTGCTTCCTTTCCCTCGCACGTTCCTCCTGGCTCTTCATTCTCTTTTTCTGAACTTCATCATCCTCGCCGCTGTCACCGTCACTACCACCGCTCCCATCACCACTAGCGATTCTCCTCTCACTCTCAAGATCCTCTCCATCGCGATCTCTCTTCCGTGAACCCCTGCACCCATCTTTTGTGTCCACTGCCAGCGACTCCCTCTCCCTCTCCTGCGCCTCCCTCTTCTCCCTCAGCCTCCTTGCCTGAGACTCCTTCAGCTTCTTCCTCAGCCTTTCCTCCTCTGCCAGCGCATCATCACCCACTCCATCAGAACCCGCACTTCCTCCTCTGCCCTCCTCCTTCCTCTTTCTCGATCCTGCTGGTGGTGGCGTTGTTTCGGACACCCCATTCCTGGGTGGGCCCAGCCTATCCTTGAGGTGTCGTCTAACCTCCACTGCATCTTCCTCCACCCCTACCTCATCCCGCACCCTCCTCTCACCTTTCGCCTTCACCTCCTCCTTCCCACCAGGCTGCTCTTCGGCTGCCTTCACAGCCCTCTCCTGGCGCTTTGGAGGTACAGCAGCAGAAGTAGGGCTCACCACCTTTGCGGCCTGCTGGACTGCACCAGGGCTTGCACGGGCCACTTCGGCAGGCTGCTTCACCTCCTTGAGAGCAGTTAGAGTCACCACCTGAGAATCAGCACCATTGCCTCCATCTGCCCCAGGATCCCCCGCAGTGGCACCTGCAGGAGCCTCCGGAGTCTTCTTCTGTCCCTCAGGTGTAGCTGCTGCCTTGGATTCCGCCTGCTGCCCAGACAGGACTCCGGGCAGAGTCTGCACACATGGGTCCACCACACCACAGGTTGAGGGTGTAGTGAGCGTTGGTGGCACACAGATCAATGAAACAAGGAATCAGCCCATGCTGACCCTGGGCAAGAACAGGGCGACCGGCATTTCCTTCCATATGCTGAAGCCATGCCACCCCCCCACCCCACCAACATGTACACATGTACAGATGCATGTGCAAAACCCGTGTGCATCCTCAAAGATGTGAAAACGAACAAAAACTGAAGCAAATCTGTGCTATAAAGGGAGCACAGAGCAGTGGAGAGAGCACAGCAATCGCCGCATACACACCTTCACATCCTGCGCCGGCTCCCAGGCTCGCGACGTCAGGACAAATGACTTGGCGTCTCTCCCAACCTCCACGTAGCTTGCCTTGGGCCGGCAGTACAGGTCAGCGAGCACCCTGGAATGAGCATCCACACATTTGAAACCATGCACCATGGCACACACAGCTTTCAACGGAGGCACACACACCAACTATCGACATGGCAAGAACATTAAGCTCGGATGAAGCCTTCCAGGACACACATGTCAAACAAGAAAGTGGACGACAGCCAACGCCCATGCCTCTCCCTCACGGAAGTCAGGATGATGGAATGGGAACGAAGATGGCATCAGTGGACGAGTAACTTCCAGCTCACCTGCAAATCTTGTCAAGCTCAGGCTTGGTGGCATCAAAGGCAAGCCACCAGGGCGGATTCTCAGGCAGCGGGATCTGAGCTTGTCTCGTTGCGATGTAGATGACGCCGCAGGCCACCACCTCGCTCTTGAACTGCACGCACAGCGTCGTGCGTAGGCTGCAGTAGCCCACACAAGGACAGACGCAAGCAATCACCGTTTTCCATGTGTTTTGCTTGGAATGTAATCTTCTGCTACCAGAACACAACAGACCAGCATCGCACTACCAGAAACACTGCGACATGACAAACAGACTCGCTAGCCAGGTAATCGGCAGCTCTCCACAGTCCGCTGCTCTCAACCACATTCACCATCCTACACGGACAGTCAGACCAATAGGCAACTCGGACAAAGGCCTCCCCCAATCTCCAGGAAAACACGAACCGGTTTTCTGACTTGCGGAGCATCTGCCACGGCAGGCCGTCATTTCTGTTACTCGACAGGGTTCCACTCCTCGGTCATCGTTCCAAGCATGGTGCGCTGGCAGGGTGTCATTTCACAAGTCCTGCAGCGAAGTGACTGATAAAACAAGATCCTGAAAAAAACAGGGTTCAACTCCTCACCTGTCGTTGGCAAGGCTCCACGCACGCTGGCGGACAGAGGGGTCGGACACCTCCAGCTGCTCCAAATAATTGAACAGAAATTTGTGCGGGTGCTCCACATGGCAGATGAAGCCCATCTCCTTCAGCAGATGGCGCTCGGTGCGTATCAGCTCCGTGCGAAGCTCGTCATACGTCTGCAGACAAAGGGAAGCGGACAAGGTTTCTTTCAATAACCACAAAAATCCACCTGGCAATAGAAGACTGAGGGGAAAAAGGGATGGTCAGGCTTAAGGGAAAGGAGGAAGTATACTCCACAGAAGTGAACACCAGAGAACAAGGCACAGAAGAGCAGATTGCGCAGTAGGGTACACTTATTGCCACAGTGACTGCCACAGAGCCTGCAGATATGAAGCAACTCAAAAACAAGTCTAGTCTTTCACACTGCCCCCATGTCAAACCCACCTTGGAGAACTGCTCCAAAGGCTCCAGCGGCAGGCCTTCGCGGCGCTGATTCATACGGTAGAAGACAAACAGCACGTCGCGGATCTTCCGAGGAGTCTCCTCGAGCTTGGCAGCCAGCCACACACAGCTCGCAGCAACCCTCTGTACAAGACAAAAAGAGGTTTCCAGAGAGAGATCACCTTCATCATTTTGCGAAGCGGATGAGACTTCGTTCTCGCAACAACAAATCTTCGCCTGAGCCCTCACGCTTGGCAGCAAACCACACACGGCTCGCAGTGGCCGTTAGACCACGACAATAGGAAGCAGCACTGCAAAGATCACAGTCGTCTGACATGTCCTGCGCAACAAGGAACCCTGACGAAATTGTCCTATTCGCCATTCAAAGAACTCAAAACACACTGTGCCAGCCTCCTCAAAGCTGGCAGTGAGCCAAACGCGGCTTGCAGCAACTCTCTCCACACGACTGAGGGAAGAAGGGGCGGCCCAGAACGCCTAACCAAAACAAGGACGGTACACGGTCGTGTGCTGAGAACGAAGGTGATAAAATGCAAAAGCAGAGGGCAGGCAACCGAGCAAGGCGAAGGGGACAGGCATGGGCCGGCGGAACGAAGGATAAAAATTTGCAACGAGCTGCAGTCAGTCTGTGGGCGCTAGTGGGCACTGTCAAAGGAGAAAGTACCTTGACGTTGTAGCGCGTGAAGGACCGCTTGCAGTAGAAACGATGGAAGAGAACCTGGCCAGTGGCCATCACCACTTGCGGCCTGCCCGTAACAAAAGGTAGTGATGAATGCCAAAGAGCTGGAAATTATCTTCACCAACACGGGACAAGCGAACGCGAGAACAGGCCGATGGACGAAGCAGATGAGACTGTTGGCGAAAAGGCAGCAAGATGAGCCACAGCGAAAACTACAACGGCAAGGGGAGGACAGAAAACGACACTGACGCAGAACGTCGTGTGGCGGGAATGATGAACACAAAGAGGGTGAAAGGGAAGAAGATAATAAACGCAGCACTGACAGTTTCAGTAGGATTCCAGCTTCCTGGATGAGTTCGGTGCCGTAGAGGCGCAGGGTGGTCTCCGTCTGCCTGTCCACCCCTTCCTTGCGGGAGGGAGAGTTCTCCAGCTGCTCCGGCAGCAGGTAGAAAGTGTCGATGGTGTTGTAAATCATGGTTACGACTATTTTTTGGTCTTCGCCCGAAGCGGAGAATGCAGTGCAACAGGTGATGGCCGACGTCTGTCGGTTGGTTCAACAGCCACTGATCTTCAGCAAAAGCAACAGACGTTCCAGCCCCCTCCACCGAAACCCTAGCCAACGATGGCGACGAACGCACTCGGCAACGCTTTGGCAGGACAGACTGCACAGGTTGACTTGGCTGCTGCAGGAGGTGACGCGGATGCCCCCGAGGAGGCGAGATTCGATGGACAGAAAACGGCAAACAGCACGTGCTGCGTGGAGCAGCCGTGTGGTGTGTGCGCCGAAGGAAAGAGGAGGGTGGCGGGCCAACGAGACGTCTACTCAGCGCGGATGAGGGTTTCGCCAGATCGTTGGCGCAGTAACCACGCGAGAGCAAGCTGCCCTACTGCGGGAGTGAGGCCGCAAAACGGAAGAGTTGCGTTACTCCTGCGCTGTCGTGCTGGCGCGTCAGTGCAGCAGGTTGGTGCGAGAAGAGAGAAACTGGCAGGGGCTAGTAGGAGAAACGAGACGGCAAGCTTGCCGCGCACAGAAATTGCCGCAGCAACAACCGGCGGAGGACGGCCGGCGGAGGACGGCCGGCAGCAACGACCGGCGGAGGACGGGCGAACGACGACAACGTGCGACCCAACCGCGCTTAACAACACTAGAAAGTGACCCAGAATGCATCGTGGACACTTTTTGGGACTAAGACAACATGGTACCACGAGTTCTGGAAATCCAAACAGGACCCCACCATTTTCGAACGACCATCTTTGAAATCCCCCAATTATGACAGTTTTCATTATTTATTCCCCATTTAATAAACATATCCCTAGGTCTCCCCAATTGTTTTTCTACATTGCCCTCATTTTGTAACCCCTAAGGGTTGAGGCCAAGGGCTTACATATTTCGAATTCATTAAATCAAATTCTTTATGTCATCACCCGTACAGTACGGTAATGCTTGAAGAACGGAAAGTGACCCTAAAAATGTAGCACAAATTTGCAATTGTATGAAAGTGTGTTCATTAGGTTTGCATGTTGGGTTTGTTTTTGCAAAACCTCAACTTTCGGTACATGTTTTAGAAAAACTATGACGGGGCATGCTTGATCTTCTCCACCGCAGCGGAAGGGTCCACATCGACAGTAGTCGTCAAAAGTAGACGATGGCTAAATGAGAGCTGACGTAATGACTTGATCATGGTCAGGTACATTCTTCCCAAGGGACATCGCAGTCCCACGTTCCAACCCAAAAGAAAAGCGCGTAAACAACATTTACACTGCGAGCTGTAGCCTCCATCATGCATTCAACTTTTCAACCTCTTGAACGTACCGGTTCGCACTGTAAATATGTAGTGTCCAGCGCATTTGAAGTGCTTCCCCGTCTAAGTCCACGTTGTTTTTGGTGGGATAACTATCCACCTATTCTCGAATCAATACAACAGGTTGGATCAACATGGACAATGATGGACGACCGAACGGCGGGGAACGTCATCAATGGGGTTCTCGCACACTTAGCCTGATGGATGCGCATCGGGCATGGGTCGCATTGAAGGAGGATTGGGACCGGTTTGAGCACGAAATGGGGAATGGAGCCACGAGGAGCCATCATAGGCCGCATCTCCTGTGACCCCTAACCATACGGCATGGAACTTGCGGAAGCCCCTATCGAGGCAAAACCCCCCAAGTATCCTTAGCCATGGGAGCCGTGGGTATGGTCGGAGCCACCGATTCCTTAATGGCCCGCGCATGAGATTTCGTCAAATCATGCTCACGTTGCCCCCCCTTTCTAGGGCCAATGGCAAATGTATTTTCAATGTTATCTTTATAGTGCCCCTTTAAACATAAATTGTGTACGTATAATTTTGTCATTTCATCTCCACCTTGCCCTATGCGTATGGAGCTTTTGAGTGTGTTTTCCACAAATGACATCACACAATCTTTCCACCTTGCCTCATGTGAATGGAGCTTTGGAGTGTTTTTTTGACAGATTATTGATTATTATTAAGGCTACCCAGTTTGTAACAAATTTGATAAGGGTTACAACAGTGCCTTTCCACCTTACCCTACATGTGTAGAGCTGTTGAGTGTGAAATATAATTTGTATTTGACAAATTATATCCAAAATACCATGTCTTTGTAACACATTCGGAAAGGATTACCGCAGGATATTCCAACTTGCCCCAACATTAGTGGTGCCATGGAATGTTGTTTTATTGAAAAATATGCATGTAGCCCTATTAGTCTAGGTGGCAATTTTCTCTCAACAATATGTGGGAAGTCATGCGATGGAATGTCGTCTCCACACGATGGTAAGTTATGGGAAGTTATGTGAGTTACTGGATTATGGGAGATTGAGCTAGTGGGTTCTTACTTCGTGTAATTTCCAGGTATCATTGGGCTTCATATGAACTCACCATCACCACTTCCGTTATGGATTTTTACTGAGGTTATTGAGTAGACCAGAGGAGTCTATGTGCCTCATGTTTTATATTGAATTGTTTGTAAAGTCACAGTCTATTGTACCTCTCCACATTGGTTCTTCAATGCATAGAACATTGTCTAACTGTCACAATACGTTTAATAGGATTAATGAATAACATTCCAAAATGATGATAAGGATAATTGCATGCAATAGAAGCAAGTGCACCATTGAAGAAAAGATGTGTCATACTTCATTTCCAGAAGTAATACAACGGAGAGGGATCACAGGAAGCAATCCACTCTTGTACATACACTGGCAAACTGTGCACCTAGCGGATCACATCACAAGTTGTGCATGGGCAGGCATCTGCACACTCCACTGCATTGTAGAACACTTCCTTACCTTGGCCATATGACCATCTTCACATCTCCCCACTTTCAGGCGCTACAACCTATATCTCCCCCTACATGAAAAAACACTCCCTGTCTTTGGTATGCCTGAGTTTGTAGACACTTACCGAGGCACAAGTAGGAAAGCCTTGTGCACCTACGAGCAAGGATAGAATAGACATAAACAAACATGTTGTAAAAACCACATAGGGAACTAATGTGTTCAAGGAAAACACTACTACTCGGGTGAAACAAGCATTTGCCTTCATAAAGCACCATTGTCAGGTACAAGATCAAGGTCCGAAAGGTCCATCTCCGGCACTAGTTCCGGGACCATGGCATACAGACGCCCGAAAGATGCCTCCTCAACCTCATGCCTTCCCTCCTTGTCTCCTTGCCTGGATCATACTCCTTGTATGAGGTCTCAGAGTCAGTCTATTCACTTGTACGTTCATCTACAGGAGCTGGCCTGGCCAGCAAGGCCTCATTTGTGCTTTCCTCCTCTCCTATACTATCCTCTTCAGACTCCTCCTTGTCATCCTCCTCTTTTGCTTGCCCCTCTCTTGCCTCCCCTTTTCCTGCAACAGTATGTTTTTGAGTGAGGTCACCATCCACGAGGTCCACTTCAGCTATTTTCGGGGCTACAGTTCCCGCGGTTGGGCTACCTTGTGCAGGTGCATCCACATCAGCCACAACCATGATGATCCTTGCTGCATCTTTTGTGGCAGAGATTGTAGAAACCTGCAGGGTGCGCAGCTTAGCAATGCAGCCTGTAGCCATCTAGGATGGTGTTAGCACGGGTGGGTTTGTGCATCGACATTTTGGGTAGCCCTTCTGGCTGCACCAACCACAGATGTGGTTGACGTAATGGAGGTCACCTTACCACTTGCATTTTCTTTACGACCTTCCCGTTGCTCGGTCTCCATGTGCCTACCACCCTGGTTTAGGAGGCTCCCCCTCACAGTCTGGTTCCGGCGGCGCGGGATTCAATGCATTTGAGTTGACTCCTGGCATGGGATGGTCATAGTAGTGCTTTCATGCTGAAACGGACTATGCCATGTCGGTGTAGCCATCCGGGGTCACCCCATCATCGAGCGGCACTACACATGCATGAACACAGGGGATGCCAAACTCCTGGTAGCACCCACAGCTACACTTCCCCATGTGGCAATCCACCTACCTTGGAATACCCATGCCCCAAGTGAGTGTCACCATGAGGTTTCCGGTGTGCACTTCCTTGTAGTCTCGCGTCGTCCGACAGTTTTCCTATAGGACCTTTCCTGGTGTGCATGACTACATCATGAGAGAGCTTCCTACGTGTTGCAAAAGTTTCTCGATGAATGGGCAGAGACTCACAAAATAGTGGAATGGAAAAGCTTCTCGCTTAAATTATACATGTGTTCAAGGATTCTGCAGCGTTACTTGTCACACGCTTGCCACAACCCAGCGGACAATGGAAGCAGCTTCAACACCGTAGCGAGATGTCGCCCTCGAATCCTCGCCGGAAGGCATAGGTGTATGCTCCACGATCCATCTCCATCAACTCAAAGCTAAGCTTGTCATACTCCTCGAGCTGGTATGCATTGACCGGACACCTGAATGTTTCTTTTGCTTTTTTTCTATATGTGACTTAGATTTTCTCATCAATGTGGAAAGCAGAGTACTTGTACGACATGCACGACAACAGCTTCTGCATGGCGCCAAGAAGGCCCGCATCTCGGTCACTGATGATGGTTGTGTTGCCCTCTCGCAAAGTCCAGTACACGTTTGCCAGCTGGAGCAAAAAAAGGCTCCATTTATCCTCGTCCTCGTGACTGACGATGGCGTAGGCCATGGGAACACTGTTGTTGGCGTAAAAAACTGAACATGGGCAACACTTGTTTCTACTCGTTCTTTAAAAACATCCCGTTGAGCGTGACGATGCACCTCACGTACGGCCAGGCCTTACGTCAAGCCCGGGATGCTGTGAAGCAACATCGGAACCTTTTTACTGTAGCTCTGCCGCTACAATAGTGTTCAGGTCCATCTTAATGAGCTACATGTGTGCACGAATGGAGGGACATAGATGAATTTCTTGTGTCAATCAGGGGAAAGGTGTACATTCAAAGACAAGGAAAAAATTGAGCCTCACCTTGACGTAGTAAGCTAGGAAGAGGACGCAAGAGGTAGCCTTTTCCTCCATCACCTCCTCATGTGCCCTGTCCTGTGCCTCTTATATGAGCTGGTAGCCGATTTTCTCATGAGTCACTGCTTTGATGACGGCATGGAGCACTTTGGTGTCCATGGTTCAATCTTACGCCATCGTGTCATGGATACGTCGTAGGACCCACTTTGTAGTACATGTTGGATTTTCCTTTGTTTACCCCAGTGTACACTTGTGGCCGTCCACATAAGAAGAAACAACATTGTTGTGGGACTTGCTGCTTATACGTGCACGGATGACCCACTCCTATCCTTTGCTCTTGTGGTTGCAATAACGCACCACTATACGACCGGACTGAGAGCGCTTCCAATTCAATGGAAAGCGCTCTTGGACTGCATCATCCTCGGTGGCCCAACAACACTCATCCATGGTCTGGAACCCCATACCTTGGTCGTTGAATTGGTGAATTGGTCGTTGTCTTGTCCGTCATCCTTGTCCGAGGGGCTTACGTGCAAGAAAGAAAACAATGTGTACTACTGTATAGCACATTTGAGACAGGGTACCATATGGATTTTCGGTGAAACTTACGATTCTCTACTTGATGCTTTTTCCTCTTTGGTGCATTGTGTTTGCAGCTTAGTTTTTGGCTAACTATGGAGGAACATACACCTAGCAATCAGTCTAGACCAGGCACGGGACGGGACACGACGCTAAACCATTGCACGGTTTTTGAACATACCACTGGATAGAGAATACCGTTCGGATTGGGCCCGCACAAATTTGCAACCTTTGTACATCACGAGTCCGGGGTCAGGGGATCCGGGGATCACGGATGCGAACAGTGTAGCCTCTTGCTGCGCATCTCATTCATCACGCTCATGCATGTCTTCATCCCACTCTGTAAACGAGCGGAGATGGATGGGTCAACATAATCAACGGATGGGTCGACCGTCAGCGGATCCAGGTAGTAAGGTCCAGGTGACAGCTTCCTGTAAACGCTAATTGTGGTGAAATTAATTTGACACTATAGGCTCGGCAAACTGAGCGAGGTTGAGGCCGCCATCCAACCTGAATGAGGACATGTTGCGATAAAAGTGGTGATGAAACATGTATAATACCCCCATACCCCATACTCACCCAGTGCGAGAATTCCCAACATTACCATGGCACATCACCGGACGGCGAGTTTTCTCTGCTCAAGCCTCGATAATGCGACATGCAATGTATAATGACCGACTTCAGAGACCCCTACAAGCTCAAGCGCGTTTAGTGACCGAACGTCGAGGGATGTGAGCACGGTTGGGGGGAAGGTGGGGGATGACAAGGTTAACATGTAAGGTTGTGAGCATTTGTGCATTGGTCAAAGTACTTTCCACCATAGCCGCTCTGTACGTGGACAATTTGTTTTCAGTACCATACGGTTGTGTTTCTATAAAATTCAGGTGACACCGCGACTTAATGATGTCGACGTTGAACTGTTGCACAAGACTCGATACCTTAACAGGGTAACACGGGACTCAATACACGGAAGTTGCCAAGAAGCCTAATAAACCTTTGATGTCAACACTTTTTATGCCCAAAACATTGAGTGCTATGCACCGATATGAATTTTACTGAACGTGCAATACGGAACATGTGAACATATCGCCGACGACCTCGGCCAAGTCTGAAAGGTGGACACTCCGGACTAAGTGTCTAGATTGGTGCACGGTGTGGTTTCATTGAAATTGATTTCTAGCAAAGTGTGATACAAAATTGTATCGTCACTCTGCCCTCAATTTTAAAGCTAGGAACAAGACGCCGACAATATTTCATCCGTACTCGGCCTTCCGGCAAGAATTCCTTGGAGCACAAAAATCAGGAGCGACCTGGCGATATGTTTTGAGAACAGGGGCAACACGAAGCTGGTCCAACGAGAACAGGGGCAACTTATAAGTCCGCCCCCCTCCAAGCCGTTTAGAACCCAACATCCTCCTACCCAACCATAACACCAGTAAAGGTTCGACCATGAACATTCAGAAAATCTCATCATTAATTAAGAGAATATATGTTTTGGGTGCTTCGTTTATTTATTCCCATAAATGTGATACATCTCATAGTTTTGCACAAGTCCCATGAACCATGATTCCGCAACTATCTAGGAGATAGTTTCGGAATGGGCAAAATCACCCTTCTACCCATTCTGCAAGGGTGGTGGTAACGTCATACCCAACAAACATAATATATTGACGCCCTTCCCAATGACTTAAAAATAGGACTGCCCTGCCCATCGGACGGAGACATAGTAATACATTGCTCGCGTCGACGGTGTGAGGAACACGTACATGGCAATATGTTCATTTTTGTCTATAGACTGAGTATTAATATGATATTTTTCAAGATGAAACATAAGTTCACGTTGAGTTTCAATGTTTTGTTTTCACGTGACGTCAACATTCTAAAAGCTTTGCCAGTGCCTCTCGGCGACTTCGAAAAAATGTTAGCAAAGGACATACTCCCACGTTTCTAGATGTAAAACGCCGTCATTTTTTTGACAATGTTCGTAGGGACTTTTAAAATCAACATTGTACACGACCGAAATGTGCCATTATTTGTGGGTGGGTATGAAACAACAACGAAAGTGATAACTACGTCATTGGGAGGCGTCCACTTCAGTGGCAACTTCATCCAGCTATCACATGGACGTCCCTGTCCGCATCTCAACGTACAAGAATGCCACGACAGAATACAATGAGCAGTTGTCAATGTCAAGCATCAAGAATGACCCATGCACTGAACCTTGTCCTTCTCAACCCTCCTTGTCTCTGACTATTGCTCATTTCCTGTTCATGCCCCCACGCTGTGCATCACTGTATAGAGTGTTTGTGATGGTGCATGGTCGGTGAGGGAAGAAGCGAAGGTCTTGTTCACAGCCGGTTGTCCCTGGTCCCAACTGCTGGGTATCCTGGCCTCAGCAATCAGTCTCAAGTCGACACATCACTACAAAATGGACACAGAGGAGACACGTCTACTAGCTGAACATGGAGATACGACTCCTTCCTTGGTAGTTACGGTTTTTTATTTTGCATAATGATCATTCTATCCAATTTCGTCGAAGATGGCTGCACAGCTTTGCTGAGCCTCAAGCTAGAGGCAGAACTCCACCTCCAACAACAGTGTAGACGTCCACCATAGCTCTATCCTCCATGCTCCACCCAGTCCCAACTCCATAGTATATGACACCGTGATCAGAGGTGTTCAATCACCCGAATTTTCCTCCCCATTGTGCCCTTTAGGTGCTTTCATTGATGCGGGTTCTGCATCCTCAAACACCATGGACGTTGCTAGGCTCAGAGTTGCGTGTGACACAACTCTGAGTCACCAATAATCGACTGCCACATCCTATGTACAGTTGAATTGTGGTCGTCGTGTTTATTTTGTATCTGATCCTTGTAATTCATTTATTGCCATGCTGTTTTTGGTTTCATGGCGGCATTATATGTTCTACACCTAATCTAGCGCTTACACATGCAGTGTCTTCTGACGACAAGCCTGGCCCATTCGAACCGAAGAGGAAAGCTTCTGAACCAAAGTTCCTTCCCGGCGATGAGTTCTCCAAAATGGTGGCCTATCAACAGGCCGTTGAAAATTATGCTATCAATAATTGGAGGACTCTCGTCTGGGTCCGCAGTGAGCTAGGGCGTTTATCTGCTCGGTGCGGGTAGTGGAAGAAGAGAGACCCATGGCTTTCGCGGGTCCATGTCAGCAGCAGGTCTAGCAAGGTCGTGGTCGAAAAGTTTAAAGATGGCCATGGTTGCACACCTGGGGTCGATCGTGGTGACCCTTCCAAGTCAAAAAGATGGGTTGCCAGGCAGATTGCAGGGACCCCTAGGTGCAACCCTACAATCAACGCCAAGGTTTTGAAGGTGGCAGTCCAAGCCGGTGTGAAGATCGACACCCACCTCGTGTACCGCGCGAAGACCAAGGCGCAGGAGGCATTCATGTACCCCAAAGTCAAAGCTGAGCTTTGTTTCCCATGTATGTGGAGGAGGTGAATTTCCATTGCAAGAAAGTGATCAATATGGTGTTTTCGTGTTTACTCTTGTATTCCTTTACGGCCACTCCGTGGGTGCATGTTTACTCAATGCAGTTGAAGGGGGTGGATCCGCACACCCACGCTATAGCAGAAACCAACAAAAACGATGCGTTCCTCCAGGCCTTCGTCGCACCCGGAGCCTTGAGACGTGGGTGTGACCACATTCGACAGCTGCTTACTATGAACGGCATGCACCTGAAGAATGGGCATTAATAGGTTTTGCTCATTTGTGAGTGTTTTGATGTGAATGACAACACCGTGCCGTTGACTTGGGCATTGGTTCGTGTGGAGAAAGAAGACCACTAGAAGTGGTTCTGCCTTCATCTAGTTGTAGCCTATCCAACTACTGCTCAGGAGGACATAGTTGTGATCTCAGATTGGGAGAAAGGGCTGAAATATGATATGGTGGAGAAAATGCCTGGTACAGTGTACATGTATTGCACCTGGCATCTGCCCGAGAACATCATGATGCATTGTGGTAAGCAGGTCGGCTATTGGTTTTGGAGGCTGGTCCACGTCCTGACTAATGCCAAGTGGGAGCGTTATGAGGCGTAGCTCCGGCGTGTGCCCGCACGTGTCGCTGTGTTCTTGCTCAGCCTCAACGGCGATGGGGGCTTCCCAAAGGAGAAGTGGGTCCGCCTCTTCTTTCCGTTTGGCAGAGGTAGGCACTCTACCTCTAATGCCATGGAAAGCCTGAACGCGCATCTTGTCGAGTGCATGTGCCTCCTCCCATTCTTCTACTTCATCTTTGTCTACATGGTGGTGCAACAGCTGCTATCACAGTGGCGCAAGTTTGTGCAGGAATGCGACTGCAACCTGGTGCCAGCATCTGCCAAGCGCCAACTCAACATGTCGGTCATGTCACGCGAATAAATTATACAGGAAGAAGGGCCACAAACCGCTGTGGTCACGGGGCAAAGCAACCGTTCACGCCATGTGCACATGGAGGCCGATTCCTGCAGCTGCGGTGTCTTTAAGGAGTGGGGCATACCATGCCAACACGCGTGCGCCTACCTCATGGAGAAAGGTGAGCCATATCTACAAAAAAATGTACGCCATGTCTCTTTTCTACTGTAGCTGTCTGATAAAATGAACACTGTATATGTGCAGGCAAAAAAACAGAGGCGGTGACAGTGATGACCTACACCGTCATGGTGTACAAGAGGACATTTGCCAACCCCATGTCTGGAGTTGATGCACACACACTGCAGGCCCCAACGGAAAAACCGTGGACTCAGCCGGGATTCAAGTGCGGGAGAGGCAGCCCAAGAAGCGCGCGGCTAGGATGGATGGACACATGCAAGAAGAAATAAGCGTGCCCTTGTTGTTGTGTGAAAGGCCACACTAAGACCAAGTAAACGAACGAGGCAGCCTTGGTCCTTGCAGCGAAAGCAGTAGGAGCGGCTCTATGGCGGCATCTACGTTGCATGGATGCGGTTGCAACAGCTGTTGCAAAAAAAAAAGTTGTAGCGCAAGAAACCATCGGTGCACAGTCGGGTACTATATTACTTGGCACTACAACGATAGCATCTGCTACAGCAAGTGCACGAGTGCTCCAACTACGGGTGCAGCAAGTGCTACATGTACTGGAGGTCCTGCCAATGCATGTGGTAGAAGTGATGCAAGTCCTGCGAGTGTAGGTGCGCAAATGGCTACAAGTGCTATAGCTACAGGACCTGGAGCAGTAGGTGCTCCCGTTGGAAGTGTGCGTGCAGGAGCGTCAGTTGTTGAAATTAGAACTGGAGCACAAGCTGCTGGTGCAGCTACTGGAAGTGCTGATGGTGCACGTGCATGAGCAGCATGTGCTACACTTGGAAATGCTGGTACCACACATGCTACTACTGCAGGTGCTATTGCTGGAGGTGCTGGTGGTGCACGAGCTGCACGTGTTGGTGTGGCTACAGGTGCAGCCTTGAGTGCAGGTGCAGGTGGCGCAGCATGGTGGTGCATGTGGCAGTCTGTAGCGCGTATGGCATGAGTACGATCTGGAACATGAGCCCAGCTTTGACTTTGTAGAGGAGGACGTGTACGACCCATGGCTGTAGTTCCTCACAGATTCCGACAACGATGACAATGACACGGCAGACGAGGACAACATGAATGGAGATGATGAGGAGGGCCGTGGACAACGGGCGACAGATGTAGAGGCTTGGGATGATGTTGTGGAGGAGTAGGATGACACACCAGATGTTCTGTAAGGTATGTGTGTTTCGGCTTTTGCAATGCCTTTCCAGTACTTTCATTGTTTATGTATCAACCAATAACCATGGCCAATTGTTTTCTCAATTGTGTGTGCAAGAATTTTATCATCCGCCACGAAGCCATGTTGACATCGTACCATCACCAGGGCCTTCTTAGGGGCATAGGGTACATGCGTTCAACGTCGTAAAATAGGAGTGTGGTTCTGTTCTTGTGGTGTTCCTATGATGATGCTTGTGTTCATAAAATACTTCATACCTTTCAATGTCCATGTTGTGTGATGTCTTACTAATTCTAAACATGCTCAATATGCATTGCTCTCCCCGACATGGATAGTCTATTGTTAAGAATACGTTGAAGCTATTGATGTGTCCATAGTGAACGTCATGAACAGTAGGTACGGTGCTGTTTGATATTAAACACAAAGGTGTCCTAGAAATTTGTCCTTTGTAGTCTACAAGAAATGTGCTAAGTCACACCATGACTACTGCTAATGATGTTTGGGTATAGCCTGTGTGAAATATTCTACATGCATGGTTGGGTGAAACATTCCGACGTACCGTTGGAATGCACTTTCACCGAAGGATTAGTGCACTATGCCAGAACTTGAAGGATGGCATCATGCTCAAAGTGGCCCTAGGTGGACATTTCATATTCTGGGCAAGAAGTCAATAAAAGGTACCAAATTTGGCAAGCATATACGCTTGTATAAGATTATGTCTTATTTGTGGACATGGCATGCATAATAACTGGAAAGTTCATACAGTCTACCCACTACATGCACAAAGAGGTTTAGGTGTACAAGTCTTCAAGTCCATGATCTGCATCCCTATCCGATGCATGCTCATGTCTTCAAGTTCGTTATCTGGGTATTTTGGCAGAGATTTCAATACCACTGACATCGCCGATATCACACATCGATGGCTGAATATAGTCACAATGGATCGCACGTTGACAAAGTGACAATTTTCACCATTTTAGCTGCAAATTGACCATAAACGCTACATATAGCTCAATGCACGTACGGCAGGATGGCGCAATCTGTTGCGGAACTACATTCGACGGCGAAGAACATTGTCTTTGGA
This sequence comes from Penium margaritaceum, assembly GCA_023375785.1. Taxonomy (NCBI): domain Eukaryota; kingdom Viridiplantae; phylum Streptophyta; class Zygnematophyceae; order Desmidiales; family Peniaceae; genus Penium; species Penium margaritaceum. The sequence goes on along the minus strand of SZWC01007373.1, from coordinate 59,588 downwards.
ACACGTTGTACATTCTTCGCTAGAAAGTCGTTGGTCAAAGCAATTCGCCACGACCTCTAATTGGTGCAATACTCCCCGGTTGTCATTGGTCACGAAGTAGTTTGCTAGACTGTACAACAGAAGCAATGGAACATGTTGACGTAGAAGAAATGTATTAAATCTCAACTTCGGTGCTGAGCACACAAGGCTACGAATATTGCCACAGGATAAATATCTGACCATTGTGTTTACAAAGTCCGGGACACCATTTAACATCTTCTACTTGATGCTCCGATGTCACGGGTATACAATGACTATTAATAAACTGGTCGAGTAAACTGTTCTAAAAAAAAAAACTCGTGCAGGGTGTGACAAATGTGTCGGGTGCCAGGTAGGGCAGTCTTATTCTTTCAAACGCCAGGTATGTTGATCTTATTCTTCCAAACGCCGGATAGGGCATACACACATTCATTTTTTTTGGGGAATCCCTTCATGTACCCTTCCAGAATACATGATTTCTGCATTTTTTAATGGAAACACGAGCACTATCTATCTCAAGTAACTCCGTAACCCAAGCCATATTTAATGTCACACGACCTAAACATACAAAAAATCACTAAACAGTGGTCGAATCTGCTACCGTATGAGCATCGCGGTTGCTGTGCACAAACCACTTATTGTTGGACAGATTTTGATGCCAAAAATACATATGAAATATTTTGTTCTATGATTGCTAGTTGTGAAACATGTAATATGACACATGTGTCAGATTTGTCTCTCATGTATGAGCAACCACCATTGGTGACACCTATGAGAACATGAATTTCCTGCCTCCCAACCCGTGCCTCCCGGGTGTTTTGTCCCTGCCGTACACATGTCCCTAAACTCCGTGAGTGGGTATCTTTGTCATTACATTTGTGGCCCACCAGGCCACAACTTCAGGATTTTTATGCTGTGTGGCTGAAGGCGTTTGGGCCAACTGGCCCAACCTCCGGTTTTCCGTTTCAGAATGTTTCTCACAAGTTTGACCACCTTCTAGAAAGGTCGACAGAAGTGTTGCAAACTATATCGGTGCTTTGATATTCTTTGCTCCATGTTTCAATGGCGTTAGACTTCTATAAAGAAGCGCCTCGATATTATCAAAGCCCTCCGACTTCTCGGCGAAGCTTCTTGAAGCAACCACTCACAACGGGATCCCACACACGTCGTTTGGCTCGAGCGCCAATGACCTGACATATGTGTCACTTTCATTCTTGGCATTGTATATATGTGCTTGATACACTAGATACTTGTCATTGAAGTAATCTTACTACCAAATACAAGTTATCCATTTGTCCCAATTGCTCGAATCGTTTGTTATCCCACACCCTCTCCCTATGAACCAACTACATTATGCTTAGCGTAACACTTGGTTTAAGAGCGCAATGATGCTGGAGTGGCAATTAACACATTAACTACCTAACGACAACCTTGCATGAGTCTACAGCACATCTCCACTAATCAGGTGTTTGCAGACTTTGTGATGACAATGCTGAACGGAGCGAGCGCACACAACTACGAGCATCAGTAACCGACAAAGACTCCAACGATAGCAGATCAACAGCATACTAGAAACGACGCTCTCCAGGTAAACAAGACAATTGTGGCAAATTTTGTGGTGAATGGGACAGCACCGATGAACCCAATTGCCTGTCTGGTGGCAGACCCCTCGGGCTCGACAAGCCCTCTGCCCCCGTCGCAGCCAATCGGGATGACACCTGGCACAATGGAAGGCACCGGACAACAACTATAAATCAACAAAGACGTATACCATAAAGTGTAGGGACTTGAGAGCCTCAACACTAATATGCTACAAAAACTCAACACGACGATGGAGGAGTTTTGAAACTCTCGTGTGTACAAGGTTGTAATCATCTAGAGAAATTTACAACTCTTGAGTGAGTCCCAGATTCGAATGGAACTCCCTGAGCCATTTGATCTCGCAAACTCCAAGAGACCGACGGTCAGGATGTGGTCGACGAATTTGGAGGTATATTTCACCGCTTTTGGGATCAATAACAACAAAAAGGAAATTGACCTCATGGCCTCATTTTTACGTGACACAGCTTTGAGTTGGTGGTCTGATCCAAAGACCATTCAACCGTAACAGGAAACCGGCTCAGCTAGATGAACAACTCAGGCAACCGCACTTACATCGTTGACCGCAACCATTTTACCTCTCATGGACATGTTTCCAATGTGGCATGATGTGCTCATGCTAGTCGTGGAGCAACTTTACATGTGCTACACGCACTCGCTTTAGGAAGCCAAAAAAAAAGTCTAAGAAATGATACAAAATCCAACGTCTACGTAAGTAGTCCAGTATGACGGAGCACTCTCGACGTTTCTGTGGGATCATCACCGACAGTGACCTCGCCCCTGATGAACTGTAGTCCTATGATGATAACGGCCTCAAGAAAGATATTTGATGAGCAATTTCCAATTCCGGCATCCACAATGACCTTCTGCGAATGATTGCAACAGCTGATCGCATTGAGAGCGCCGACTACAATGCTCGGATGTAAGATTCCAATGGCTGGCGACCCCAAAGCCACATGTCTTACCTTGGTGGAGGAAGTCCCACTCCACGGAAAACCCATCTCCGATGAAGATCGACGCCATCGATGAGTGAGATCAACTGCTCTATTGGACTTGTAGAAAGCCGGGTCACATCTCGTGCAATTTCTGGAAACGACATCCACAAACGAAAAAAGAAGAGAAGTCACTAAAAAATTAGTGAGGAGTCGGGAAACGACAAAGGGCAGTAGTAGACGGCGAGGCTCTTGTCTAGTCAGAAAAATCTACATCGACCGATGGCCCACCTGAGCGGCTCACATCGCCACTGGCGAAGATACCTGAGATTGCAAAGTTTGTCGTGGGATATGAGGATGACCAATCGGCAAACTACTACGGGTACAATTGGGGGTTGTATAAGTTGAAAAACGGTACAGGCACTACTGGATAGAGGAGCTTCTCATAGTTTTATCAGAAAAAAAATGGTTTGGAAGCTGGGTTTGCAGACAAAACTAGGGATATTTATCAAATAAACCCGTCGATGGAAGATCGCACATTTGTGGACTTCACGAGCCACTCAGACGACAAATTGAAGATTCGCACGATGTCATCGGATTTCCCCAATGAGTGATCACAACATCATCCTTGGCCATGATTTCTTGTACCGGTACAATCTATAGGTCGACATATGGAGCAGAACAGTTTACATCGGCATTAATGGCAGAGAGCAACACCGGCCTCTAATAGAGCGACCCACGATGCAACGTCGCTTAGGGGAAGTGGAAGAGGTAGAAGCATCAGAGGAATTTACGATAGCCACAAAAAGCAAACAGATATCTCTAGACGTGGCCCAGCAATACCTGAAGTACAGAGCCCAAGCGTGCCTAGACTACGTGAAGGTAGGGGAATGAGAACAAATTGCAGCCGCTGAAGCGATACCAACGACCTTGATACCTGAAAATTTTGCAGCCGTACTGAAGGAGTTCACATCGCGCATCAAAGAGTTCAATGGGTTTTTTTTCGACAAACTATCCCAAGAGCTAACCCCTGCAATGGAACATCAACCATTTGATAGACCTGATGCCCTGCAGTAGACAGACGGTGAAGGGACCTATCAGATGAGTTATCACGAGCTGACCAAACTTAAGAAGCAGCTAGACAAGATGCCTGGATAGAAGTTCATGAGACCCTCCACGTCACCCTACGCGGCATATATACTTTTTGTGGAAAAGAAAACCAGAGAGATGCGGATGTATGTGGACTACCAAGCGTTGAATGATATTACAATCAAGAACTACTAACCCCTCCTGCGAGTAAACAAACCTTTTGACCAACTCCGCGGGGCCCAAAATTTGAGAAATTTTGACCTACGCAGCGAATATTGTTAAATCTGCATATCTGATAAGGATTTCAAGAAGACAACATTCTATACCAGATATAGGCACTTTGAGTTCATGGTCATGTTGTGAACATTCTGACTCACAATACCCCGTAATATTCATAGCCATGAACAACATGTTTTGTTGGCACCTTGATGACTTTGTTGTTGTACATCTCGATGATATACTAGTGTACAGCCGCATCCCGGAGAAGCACAATGGACATCTCGGAATAGTTCTTGAGGTTTTAATAAGAGAGAAAATATTTGGAAAATTCTGAAAATGTGACTTTGGTCACCGTTTCACCGGGTTTTGGGGTCACATAATTGGAGATAGACAAATCACCATGGACCCGAAAAAGGTCGAGATAGTCATTTAATTGGCCGACGCCAACCAATGTTTGGGACGTACAAGTATTGTTGAGCATTACAACTACTATTGCTAATTCGTGAAGGAATACACGCAAGTGTCAGTACCTCTCTCTGATCTTCGAGTGGAATTGGGGAGATAGCAAGCAAGAAGCGTTCAGCTCTTTGATAAATGTTGTGACCTCTGTGCCAGCCTTACAATTGGAAAATTTAAAAGTGGACATAATGGCGACCGACGTGTCTGATCGAGCCATCAGAGCCATTCTCCTCCAAGATACCAATGGTGGAGAACAACCGGTCGCGTACATGTCACGGAAATTATGCGGACCGGAAGTCATTTACATGGTGCACAAGAAAAAAATGCTCGCAGTAGTGCACGTGTTCAAGACATGGTTGTGCTACTTGTAATGCAGACGATGTAACTTCAGCACTGACCATCACGCACTAAAATATCTCAAGAGTGAGCCAAATCTCAACTGTCTACAAACTCAATGTATGGAGTTCCTCGAATCCAACTTTGACTACAACATCGAATACTGACGTGGAAAACAATCCTGGAGATGCTCTGAGTCAGCATCCAGACTTAATGGTTTAGACGAGCAGATTACTCGTCCAACGGGACACATACCTTGGGAGGTTGTTCGCAAAGGGTTACGAGGAGTTTGGTAGGTCAGAAAAAAATAAGTTTTGATTTGACCACCCCTACTGGCGACGATGATTCATTTTTCATGTCGTTCCTCTAAAGAAAGAACTATGAAGACTAGTGGAGGATTGCCACGACATTGATCTAGGTGGATACTTCAGCAAAGACAAGACGCTGAAGAAGCTTGTAAAGCACCTCTTGTAGGATAAGATGCAAACCAACATTGTGGCCTTATACAAATCGTGCGACACTTGTCGGAGGAAAAAAATCTTGTTGCACGCGGCCACCCGGTCTACTCCCGTCCCTACCAATTCCGAAAGAACCGTGGACCAATATTAGCATACATTTCGTGACATGTTTTTTCAAGATATCGCATTTCATTCTGACAATGACCACCGTCACCGCCAAAGGAACAACATGGCCGTTTCTAAACCAGATCTTACGACTTCACGGCTTACCATGTACCATCATTGGCGACAGAGGCAACCTCTTCACATGTCATGATTGGCACAAACTCATGACACATTATGACGGCCGGATCCAGCTATCAACGGTGTTCCATCCTGAGACCGACGGGCAAACCGAGCGGACCAATCAGACGCTCGAGCAACTCTTCCACACGTTTTGTGAGCTGAACATCACCGATTGGGAAGCTAAACTGCCGACTGCCGAAATTGGATATAACTCCGCCACTTTCACTGCAACTGGTAAAATCCCTTTCGAAGTGGTGTATGGAATTCTACCCGCCACACCAGTTGGACTACAGAGTCAAAGCAACATCCCCGCGGTCGATATCCATGGCAAGAACTTCACAAGCGTTTGGAAGGAAACAGAGCAGACCCTCATGAAAACTCATGTAGCCATGAAGCGAGCAGTAGACTGACAACACAGGAAGGATGTGTTAAACACTTACAATTGTGTCCTCTTTAGCTGATCGAATATCAAACTTCGAGGATAGGATTTTGTGAAGCTCAAACCCCTTGGTTTGGACCGTTTGAGATCAAGCAAATGCAAACTCCTGTTGTCGCTCAAATTTGTCTACCGGTTAGCATGACGGTGCATACAGTCTTCTATACCCTACTTATCCTTGACTTCAAAGTTAATACTTTTTCCCTCTATCGAATTTCACCGTTTTTTTCATGTAGAGGAATTCAAGAATCCACCAAATTAATTTCAAAACACATTTGATGAATTCAAGGGTTCATGGTCTCCCTTTGGGCCACTGGATTCTAAATGCCTCGTAGTTTAAGTAGGAGTATTTGAAACTCTAAAAAGAGTGGAAAAATGGAAATTAGGAAGTAACGTTCGCCTTTGATGAGTTTGGCCGGTGTCCTAGTTTGTCGCTGCCCCACTACCCACTACGCCGTTGTCCCGTTGCCCACTGCCCCGCTACCCACTGTTTTGCTGTAGTGTTTGCCACCTGATTCGTTGTCTCGTTGTAGCAGGACAGAGAATCAGCGCGGCAGTGGGGCCACGGGGCAGCGGGAGACCGAGAAAGGAGTAGGCGGGCGCGGTCATGCTGTCACACCCGCCAAATGTCGCACTTTCATGTGGTCACGTTGGCCTACTACAACCACATGCGCGAACAGGACACAACTTTGCCGTTTGGGCCTCTGTTTTGCCAATGTTTTGGAGATATCTACGAGTATGTTGCGCACAGGCGCCACGGATTTGGAGAAATCAAGGATCACGATGGAGATGTCCGCGACCCATTGTCAAATTGAAGGGTACACTAGTGGAGTGATGGACAAAATTGAGAGGCTACTCAAATAATCTGAACCCATAAAAAAGTAAGCAAAATTGAGGATAACTTAATTCAGAAAACTCTTGCCGTCAAAATTGAAGAGTAGTAGGGCATTAGAAAACTAAAGCACTACCGGGATCCCAACACAAAATTCCATAATGGAGACGTTGCACCTCCATCTCCTGTACAAGTGGATGGTGGTACGGAGCACGTGATTGAAGACATCCTTGGACATCAATGCTATGGAAAACTACCTAGTCTGTGGTCAAGTGGCACAACTACAACACCGCGTATAATAACTAGGAGTCATACAACAACCCCCCCAACGTCGATCACTTGATCAATGGCTAATACCATCGTCACCGGCGTACGTGTGCTAACGCACCCGGATGGCGTGGCTAAAAGGGGGTGTGTTATGCCCTTGACGTACACGTGTCCCTAAACTCTGCGAGTGGTTATTTATGTCATGAAATTCATGGTCCACTGCGTGGAATCTCAGGATTTTGATGCCGTTTGACCGAGGGCATTTTAGCCAACTGCACCGACCTCCAGTGTTCCGTTTCAGAAAGTTTATGACAACTTCAACCACCTTCCAAAAAGGTCGACGGTGTTAGAATTTTATAAAGAAGTGCTAGGATATTCTGGAAGCCCCTCGGGTTCTCAGCGGAGCTTCTCACGACGTAATCTCACACGCGTGGCTCGGCTCGAGCGGCGGTTACTCGATATATATCTCATTCTCATTCTTGGCATTTTATGTGTGTGCTTTACACACTTGACAATTGTCGTTGAAGTACACTTATTGCCTCATATAAATAATCCATTTGTCCCAATTCTTCGGATCGTCTATGCTTTTGCATCTCATCCCTGTGAATAACCTAAATTCCACTCGGCGTAACACCGAGCTTGTTTGGAAGAAGTTATTTTCCTTTGATAAACATGCAGAAGACCAAATCATCGAAAAGGCCCGTTTGGACCACGATGACCATACGACGAGTACTTAAGAGGGAACTCCACAAACCTCCTTTCTACTTGCGATGTGCATAACTTGAATCCCGCGCACAACTTGCTCACTACACATGTTTTTTGAAGGAATTTCATCGACACTGCTCCATGGATAGGGAACCCCGTTGGTGATACCACATTTGGGGATGTGTGGCTTCTTGGCGACTAGGGGAATCTAGACCTACAAATAGGTCCATTTGGGCCTACTCACGTGCGCTTCGGTCTCCGACTGATGACGATGTGGCCATTTTGGCTGTCAGTCCTACTGCATCATCGGTTTCCTCTCGCACACCTTCTTCCATGCAAGTGAACTCCTCATCGCACACCTGCTCCCATGCCAGTCTTAGTCTACTCTGACACACCTATTCCTATGACAGTGGCGGTCTCCTCTGGCACACCTGCTCCTGTGCCAATGTCACGCCCCTTAGGCAGTCGTGCTCTTATGCTAGTGTCGGTCCCTTCTAGCACACCTCCTTCTATGCCTATGCCGTTCGCTTCGGTACACCTGGTCTTGAACTTGTGGCAGTATCCCTAGTCGTACATGGGACATGCACGTGTTGATTCAGCATGCGAGCTAGCAGCTGGTCAGGATTTTCCTTTAGCTTCTCCCCTTGCCTGCAAGCCTAAAACCCTTGTGGCTATGGAAAACCCGCTTGGTGTGCAGCCTAAGGGAAGCACCACACCTTTGGACTACTCACATGAGCCTGGTGTTCATCTTTGACCATTGACTTCCAGTGCTCAATGGAAACCTGACTCAACACCTGAATGCCCCAAGTGTTTAGAGTGGCGAGCTTGGCATCAAGGCCCATGGTCAGAGTGTCCCGGTGGACTACAATGAGGAGTACCGAGCGTGTCCTGCAGGTAACAAGTTGGTCCTATGAGTCTCGGTCATTTACGATGTCGCATCCGATCTTGTCATGGTAAGGCTGAGTTTGGAGGCATGTCTCTTAGCCATCCAAATCTCTCCCTCGACAATGCCTGACGTAGGCATGTTGAAGGAGGACTCTCGGCTCAGGATGTAGAGCTCTAGCATGTTGCTTGTGAGCATGAGCCGAGACCCATCCGTGAACAAGATGTCTTTGAGCTTGTTGACCTCCTGCTTGGGCGGAAGATTGTACAGTCCAATTCGGCATCTCGGAAGAAGTTGAAGCATGGTGGCAGACTGGATTGCTACAAGGTTCGCTTGTTGGCCAAGGGGTTCTCACAGATCGAGAGTGTGGATTTCACTTATACCTTTGCATCTATTGGCTGCATGATAACCGCTGGTGCTCTGTGCGGGGTTGTTGCTCACCACGACTGGGAGCTACACTGGATGAATGTCAATAACACTTTCCTCCATGACACCCAAGTGGAGGATATCTACATGGTCTAGCCACCTGGTTTCGAAGTTGGTGAGAAGGTCTGGCGCTTGTCCAAGACCTTGTACAGCTTCAAGTAGTCTCACCAGTGCTTGAATGAGGAGATCACCAGTACAAAGACGTAGCAGTTACTTGAAGAGGGACGCCAACCTGTCCCCTTTCTCAGAAGCGCACCAGGCATCCTAGTCTACGTGGACCACCTCCTAATCGTGAAAGAAGGTAAAGAAGTCATTTAGGCTGCCTACAAAATGAAAGACCTTGACCTTACAACTGTTTTCCTTGAGATGGAGATTGTCTGCAATCGTCAAGGGTGGACACTGTTGGTGCATAAGGCACATTGCACCCAAGTTATGAGGGAGTTGTTTGTTAACCTCCATGGTATATTCCACCCCCATCACACATGACGGGTAGGAAGTCCGAAAGGTGGACGATCTGACACAACTTGGGAAGACGGCGGACGTGACCCTCTGTTTGCGTCTCATCGGCTCTCTGATGTACTTTGCGAGGTCCAAACCACCCGACATTGCATTTACCGTCAACCTCCTTGTACATTTCTCTTAGTGTCCACGGGTGAGAGTCCTTCACGCGACTATGCGAGTGGTGCAATATGTGGTTCCAACATTGTACCTCGGACTCTGCTTCCAATGGCAGTGTTCGGTGGTAGTTGACGCTTACACATGCGGTGGGCTTGGTATTCTGATGGACACAGTCTAACATGCTACATGTTCTTGCTGGGTGACACTGTTATGTCGTAGTACAGCAACGAGTATGGTTGCATTGCACGTAGCTCATAAGTGGGTGAGTATGTTGCATTCGGGGCTTGGGCTGCCGAGGCAGTGTGGCTGTAACACTTGTTCTGTGAGTTACGTAATCTCTACCTTGCATCGTTCTGCGTTGTGATAACGAGAATGTTCTTGCTATTGTAGAGAACTATGATGTGTTTCATGCACACACAAAGCACATTGCTGTTGAGCATCACTTTTTGCGTGATCTTGTAGAACAATAAGTGATCTCTATCTAGTGGGTCGACACCGACATGCGATGGACTAGTTCTTTATCAAGGCTTTGGCGCACACTAAGTTCATCGTGACTTTTTCTGTCGCGCTTTGTCCTTTCCGTGGGGATGGCTGAGAGTAGGGTGGTGTTACGTATTGACCATCGAGCATCTTTTTGGGCACTTGTGTCTGTTCTACACATGTATAGACATGCGTACCATGGGGTCATCGGGGAGTATTGGGATTTGAACCATACTTGTTTATTTGTATTGCTTACCATGACCACTGGACCGTGCCGATGCTCGTGCACATCCCCGTTGCGGACCCTGCAAATGGAATAGCCTAGGCAGCAGGTTGGGGCAGCAGCGTTGTTGATGCAGCGTGCGGGCTTCCACGCTCGTTGCTTAAGTCAGCTGCCCCCTCAGTCTGCTGCTCTAGAGTCTAAGTCTGGAAGCTCTGGGTTTGTTACTCAGAAATGCGCGCGCCAGTGTTAGCGCCAGAAAGCAGCTGAAAACTGTAAGTGACTGATTAGGAATGAAGAATGAACAACAATGGGAGACCCCTCCAAGTTCTAGGCCCCCCCCAGCTCTGTAGAGCTTGTTACTCAGTTCAACAGCCAATCAGAAAATAGCTCACTTCAGGCTGGCAGGTTTTCTCGGTGAGGCCTGCCAGGCAGCCGACAGCCCAAAACCCGGGCGTCGTCCGTTTTGCCTGAAAACTGGACCATACCATAATACCGCCGCTGCGAACGCAGCCGTGCGGTCAGAATCTGCTAGAAAAATAGTAGCGAGGAGTTATGGCAGCCTAAACCCAGATAGTGCCCACAACGGTTAATGCTGCCAAACAGGGCCATGCAACATGCAACTGGGACCCTAGGCAGTGCATGACAACGCAGACGCAATGGGACGCGCTGGACGCATGCAAGCAGCAAATGCGGTGTCAATGACCGCCGGCAGCATGACCGCCGAGGAGGCCTGCCGATGGAGCTGAGCGCGTCGCCTGAGAGAGGAGGCTCCAGCGAACTGCGAGAAGACCTCAGCGTGCGTTGGCTCCACCGGACGACACTCCATGAACGTCGCATCTCGCCGTCAGTCATCTGCACGCCGATGTACACAAGCCGGGAGGACACAACAGAGCACAATGAGAGACGTGTAAAAACCAACACTCCCCCATGACTCACAGGCGCAGTACACATGGGCGGACAGGGACATGGTCAACATCCAGACTCCCCCAGGGCATGCAGAGACGCAGGCAGAGATAAAGAGAGCCACTCACGGACGTACACCGACCGAACTCACAGCCTTCTTGAACGAGTCGCGCTTCAGTGCCTTGGTCAGGAAGTCAGCCAACTGCCGTGCTGTCTCAACCCACACGATGCTGATGCTGCCGTCATGCAACAATGAACGCACATAGTGGTACTCAACGTTGATGTGCTTTGTGCGTGTGTGATGCACGCCGTCATTGTCGGCGATGGCCATGGCACTCTCATTGTCACAATGCAACGTGATGGATGGGACAGACTGACGCAACTCGGACAACAGACGACGCAACCACACACTCTCACACGCGCCTGATCCAAGAGCCGCGTACTCAGCCTCAGCAGTGCTGCGTGCGATGCACCCCTGCTTGCCACTGCGCCAGGACACAGCCGTGCCGCCAATCAGAAAGATCCAGCCTGTGCGACNAACGCGATGTCTGGACGCGTCGTCGTCGCCAGGAACATCAGTGACCCGATGACTCGCAGGTACGTGGTCACATCAACTGGCTCCCCCACAACAGCTGGGTCAGGACTCTTCAGCTTCACCTGGCCATCGGGCGACATGGGTGAGGATGCGCTCGGCACGAGTGGCAGGTCCTCGGCGAAGCGAGTGGACAGGGTCTGCACATAGGCAGCCTGGTGAACGTGCAGGATGCCCTGGGAGCGATCATGCTCAAGCTCCATGCCCAGGAAGACTCGGGCAGAGCCAAGGTCCTTCATCTGGTAGGCGGCGTGCAGCAAATCCTTGACGCGCTGGATGGCGGCCGTGTCTGGCGACGCAATGAGGAGATCATCGACGTAGACCAGAACCGCGGCGAAGGTTTGACCTCGCGGGCTGATAAACAGTGCGGGGTCAGCGGTGCTACGCTGGAGGCCGCCACGGAGAAGCGTGCTGCTGATCTCCTGGTTCCAGCATCGAGGTGACTGCTTCAGGCCGTAGAGGGCCTTCCGCAGCCGCCAGACTCTCCCAGTGCCGTCGTCGAAGCCTGGGGGCTGCATCATGTAGAGCTCCTCACCCTCTAGTGATCCGTGGAGGAATGCGTTGCTCACGTCCATCTGATGCAGTTCCCACCCATGCTGGGCAACCAGGCTGAAGAGCGCTCGACTAGTGGAGAACCGACCGACTGGGGCGAAGATCTGGTCGTAATCGATTCCAGAGACCTGCGCGAACCCCTTTGCTGTAAGGCGGGCCTTGTACTTGTCCAAGGACCCATCAGGCTTCCACTTGCGCCGAAAGACCCACTTGGCACCGATGGCCTTCCGGCCTGGAGGAAGGTCGAAGAGGTCAAACACGTGGTGCTGTCGGATGGCAGCGAGCTCCTCGGCGCAGGCAGCATCCCAATGTGCAGCCTCAGGAGAGGCTCGAGCCTCGCGTAGGGTGGAAGGGTCCTCTGGGCGCGCTATGGACTGGACTGAAAGGGCGTGTGCATCACGAGCCCCAGGTGGGATGCGGGCGAGTGCAGCCACAACAGCATGCCGATGCTCGTGATGAAGCATGGCGTAGCCCAGTGCAGAACCTGGATGAAGGTCTGCGATGATGGCGGAAGTGGACAGGCCGAGGGCCTTTGTGCCAGGGTCCCCACTCACGACTGTGGGAGTGGAGGAGACACGTGGGGCTACAGGGGATCGAGGTGCTGCGGGACACGGAGCGACGGTCTGGCCTCTCACTGTCGGACGAGGTCGGAGGCTGCCGCCTGGGCCACGTGTGTAGCGCGGTCGGGCAGAGGACGATCCTGAGTCCGACGTGTCAACGGAGGGAGACGGGGCAACTGGTCCGGAGGAGCCAGTGGAAGTGGCAGGCGCTGCTGGTCCGGGGGAGTCAATCGGCCCAGAAGAGCCAGTAGACGCGACAGGCGCTGCTGGCTCGGAGGGGCCAGCGGACGTGACAGGGACTGTCGGCCCGGAGGGGCCAGGGNGGTGCTGCGGGACGCGGAGCGACGGTCTGGCCTCTCACTGTCGGACGAGGTCGGAGGCTGCCGCCTGGGCCACGTGTGTAGCGCGGTCGGGCAGAGGACGATCCTGAGTCCGACGTGTCAACGGAGGCGGACGGGGCAACTGGTCCGGAGGAGCCAGTGGAAGTGGCAGGCGTTGCTGGTCCGGGGGAGTCAATCGGCCCAGAGGAGCCAGTAGACGCGACAGGCGCTGCTGGCTCAGAGGGGCCAGCGGACGTGACAGGGACTGTCGGCCCGGAGGGACAAGGGGACGCGACTGAGGCTGCTGGTCCTGAGGGGCCAGCGGACGCGACAGGAGCTATAGGCTCAGAGGGGCCAGTAGATGCGACAGGCGCTGCTGGCCCGGAGGGGCCAGCGGACGTGGCAGGGGCTGTCGGCTCAGAAGGGCCAGCTGACATGACAGGTGCTGCTGGCCCGGAGGGGCCAGCGGACGCGACAAGTGCTGCTGGCCCAGAGGGAACAGCGGACGCGACAGGTGTTGCTGGCCCGGACGGGACAGCGGACGCGACAGGTGCTGCTGGCCCTGAAGGGCTAGTGGACGCGACTGGGATCGTTGGCCCGGGGGGGCCAGTGGACGCGACAGGGGCTACAGGCTCAGAGGGACGGGGATGATGTGTCACTCGGAAGCGACAGGACGGAGGACGGACTCACCACTCCCCCACGCGACGGGAGGGACACGGACGAGCCGGACCGGATGAGGTCGCGGGGAAACAGATCCTCGAAAAAGAGGGCATCGCGGGACTCGACGATGCAATGTCGGGACGGGTCCCAGAAGCGCCAGGCCTTGGACTGACGAGACACCCCGAGGAAGGTGCAGGGACGTCCGCGGGGGGCGAGCTTGCCGCTCTGCTGCGGGGCGGGCAGCCACACAACGACGACGCAGCCCCAAACGCGAGCGGGGCGCAGGTCAGCGCGCCGACCGCACCAGTGCTGGTAGGGCGTGGACTGGCGGGGAAGGGGACCGTGGGGAACCCGGTTCCAGACCCAGGTCATGTAGGCCATGGCTTCAAAATAGAAGCCGTCACAGAGACCAGACTCGACGCGCATGGTGCGGACGGCGTCGGCCATGGTACTGTTCCACCGTTCGGAGACGCCGTTCTGGGC
>SZWC01007372.1:77600-128907 GCA_023375785.1 Penium margaritaceum | reverse complement strand
ACCGAACAGAGCTCGAGCTGAGGTCATGCGGCCGACAGGGGCAAAGGTGTCAGTGTAATCAACTCCCTCAATCTGAGAGTACCCCTTGACGACCAAGCGGGCCTTGTAGCGTTCCAGTGAGCCATCCACCTTCACCTTCTTGCGAAAGACCCACTTGACATGAATCGCCGTTCTCGTAGGGGGAAGGTCGACCAGCTCGTAGACTCTGTGCTCTCGGATAGCGCGAAGCTCGTCCTCGCAAGCAGCTCGCCAGGCATCAGCATCCTGCGATGAGAAATCCTCCCTCAATGTGCCCGGGTCAGGTGCCATAGAGGGGAAACTCTGCGTGGCAAGTGCACACACCTCAGTGTCAGGCCTGACGGCTACGAGGTCAGCTGCTGCATCACAGGCGATATGGAACTCCTGAGTGACCAGGTCATGCCCTATGGGGCACGCTGGGTGTACCTCTATAATCTCAGTGCGGACACTCAGGCCTAAGGCCTTTGTGCCTGGATCACCGCTTGCGATGCTGCGAGAGGAACGTCTGGGTCCGGGACCCGAGGCTCGCTGAGATCCGGAATCCAGTGGTTGAAGGCGGCCACCGGGCTCACGGGAGTAACTGGAGGTCGAGGGACGCACCTCCGGCTCAGGAATAGGTACGACCACAGCTGGTGAGGGCTGAGACGAGGCAGCCGGAGATGCCGTGCGAGGAGATGCGTGTGTGGGGGACACAGAGCTGGGTGTGACAGCAGGCAAGGCTGGCCCGGACACTCAGACAGGAGTGTCAGCCGACGTAGGGACAGGAGTGGGCTATACTGGGTCAGACGCTGGAGTAGGGGTGCCAGTAGACACAGGTGATGGTGCAGGAGGAGGCGTGAGAGCAACGACACCTGTGGGGTGTGAAACAGGCTGAACAGACGGGATCTCTAGATTCACGACAATGATAGCCGGATCATCAAGTGTTGGAGACCGAGAGGGGACTCCAGCGGACACATCAGCCTGACGAGGAATGGTCGCTGGCGGAGAAGTCTCCCCCATCCGCCGAGGACCCTCACAGGAAGGGACATGAGCTGCGGAGAGGGTTCTGATCGAAGTCAGACCACGGTATGTGAGTGACTAAAAAAACAGCGCGTCACGGGACTCAATGACACGACGGCGAGTGGGGTCCCAAAAGCACCAGGCCTTCGACCGCGGGGAGATGCCGATGAAGGCACACAAGCGACCCCGAGGGGAGACCTTGGAACCCTGCTAGTCCTCGGTGTACCACATAGAGGCCAAGGAACCCCAGACGCGAGCGAGACGAAGATCAGCACGGTGGCCAAACCAGAGCTCGTACGGTATAACATGATTCGGAAGTGGACCATGCAGGAGGCAGTTCCAGACCCAAGTCATGTAGGCGAAGCCCTCGAAGGTGAAGGACTCCGGGAGACCACACTCAGACCGCATGGCGCGAACCGCATCCTCCATGGTGCGGTTCCAGCGCTCAGATACACCGTTCTGCTCTACGGTAGCAGGATCGGAGACCTGGTGAAAAATGCCGTGCTCAGCAAAGAAGGAGTCCATCTCACCGATGAACTCGCCGCCGCGATCCGAGCGAAAAGTATGTAGCGTGTGGCGAGACTGACACTCAGCCATCACGAGCCAGAGCCGAACCGCAAGGGCGGCGTCGCTCTTCTGACGNGTTCCAGCGCTCAGATACACCGTTCTGCTCTACGGTAGCAGGATCGGAGACCTGGTGAAAAATGCCGTGCTCAGCAAAGAAGGAGTCCATCTCACCGAGGAACTCGCCGCCGCGATCCGAGCGAAAAGTATGTAGCGTGTGGCGAGACTGACACTCAGCCATCACGAGCCAGAGCCAAACCGCAAGGGCGGCGTCGCTCTTCTGACGAAGACTGTAGACCCACCGCATCCGGGTGAAGTCATCAGTCAGTGTCAGAACATACCGGCCCCTCTCGGACAGGGACTCGACTGGGAGAGGACCGAGCAGGTCCAAGTGGACCAACTCGAGAGGCCTCAGTGCTCGGGAACGCGAATCAGGGTAAGTGCACCGGTGCATCTTCCCCTGAGCGCAAAAAAGACAGTTGGTCTTGGGTGGCTTCTCGAAAGAAGCCACATCAAGACCGAGAGCAGGCTGTGTCCGAATGAGCTTGGACACAATGTCGGAGTCCACGTGACACAGACAACGGTGAAGCAACCGCTGGTGTTCCGGGGATAGATCACCAGTGACAAAAACGCGACCAGAGGAGGAGGGAGAGCAAGGGGAGGAGGGCAGAGCAATGCGATACAAATCATCTATAATTGAAGCACGCAGGACAATGCTATGGGTGTCAAGAGCAGTCACAGTCGCTGAATCAGCGGTATGCTCAACGGAGAGACCCATCAGTGTGCAGGCACGCACAGACAGCAGACTGAGCTCAAGATCAGGCACAAATAGCACGTCAGAGAGATACAGGGGGCCAGACGGACCATCAAAGCATACAACCCCAACACCGTGGACTGGCAAGGACTGACCAGAGCCTGTCCGAACAGAACGGACAGACGTGACAGGACCAAGTACCACAAAGTCACTACAACGACACGTCATGTGATGGGTGGCACCGGAATCGATGATCCAAGTGCCACCGGAGTCACGACTGGTGGAAGTCACTGTACAACGAGCAATGGAACACTCGGCATCAGAGGGGCGCCGGACCGTCAGTGGGAAGGAACGTCGTACATCACGAAGGTGAGATTCATGAATCCAGTCAGTGCAGTCAGGCCCATCATCATCACATGCGGTCCGTGCTCCCCCACACGTGTCATCACAAGTCACGAGGACGGACGAACAAGCAGTCTGTGACCCACTCGACGATGACAACACACTCGCACCTCCCTGAAAGCGAAGCGGCAAAAGATGACGAAGCTCGGCGATGGTGTGGTCGCGTGGGTCTGGACCACTGTTGCTCGCTGGTGAGGACGCAGGAACAGCTGCAGTCGTGGTCGCCACGCGTCCAGAGGAGTGTGCGGGCGACGTGCCGGACGCGGTGCGAGAAGCATGGGCAGCGTGAAGCCCACGAGTGATGCGCGCCCAGTCAAGCGGCTGCTGGCACTCGGTGTAGCGATGGGCGCCTCCACAGTTATAGCAGTGCACGGAACGACCACTACTACCACTGGATGATGGCTGCTGCTGACCCGATCCGCGCCTCCTATTCTTCTTCTTCCCCTGGGTAGCTGCTGCAACGCCCTGCATCTGTGTGGGTGTAGACGGGGTCAAAGAGGAGGAGGAAGATGAGGTAGTGATGGAGGTGGATGAGGGTGACTACAGGAGGGAAGATGGTGGTGATGCGATGACTGTTGTAGCGAGGGAATTCTCCTGATGCGCTACTGCTGCCTCGCGGGCCGATGTGACCTGGAGGAAAAGCTGATGCGCCCAGGGGAGCAGCTCCATAGTGGCTAAGAAAGGCTCGAGGGCAGCGTCGCTGTACCGTGTGAAGATGTCGGTGTACTCCAGGCGAACTCCGAGCATGATCGTCTGAAGCGCCCACAGCTGTGTGCCCCCTGAGGTCCCCAGACGTGTGTAGATACGCATGGCGCGTCGCCAGTAATCCGTTGCAGGCTCTGCTGGCCCCTGATGGAGCGAGTGGAAAGCACGAATGTGTGACGCACGCGTGGCGTGCGTCTCTGCGGCTACTAGGGACAACGCCAGATCCCAGCCTCCACGAGGATTGGCTCCGGTGCTTGTGCCAGCCTCGCCGAGGAAGGGGCGGAAGTCGACGACAGTCTCGCGTGGCATGGCATAGAGAAGTCTGCGCATGGCCCGGGCTGCTGTCAGTTCCTGTGCTGGATGTGTAGAGTGGTATGGGCTGTGGTAGTAAGGCCACACTCCCTCGGAAGTGGCCCACACCTGAAACAGGATCTCCCAGCAGTCGAAGCCATCCTCGCTGGTGTATCGTGGAGGTGGTGCCTCAAATTCCTTTGGCTGCCGCTCCGTGGGGAGAGCAAGCACAGGCTGAGGAGGGCGAGAGACGGGAAAAACTCCAGGGAGAGGGTGATCACCGGGGAAGTCAGGTGACGATCGTATCGGGGACATGGGTGGAGGCCGGGTACCCGTCTGCAGCTGACGGAGGCGCTCCTGTAAAAGACGAATCTCCTGCTCCTGGGAGTCATCCTCAAAGCCTGGAATGAATGGCTCGTCATCAAGGAGGTCAGCAGGTGGTGGAGAAACCACAACAGGAGGTGAAGCAGGCGGAGCAGCTGTCACGGGCACCTGGGTCGAGTGCTAGGTAGAGGCCGCAACGCTGGCAGCTCCCTCAAAAATCAGTTAAGGAGCCGTGGACTGAGCACGTAGAAGCTCAGTCAGCGTGCGGATCGCGTCAGTCTGCTCTCGCTGCAGACGACGCAGCTCATCCTGCTGGCTACGCAGGTCAGCAATGGCCTGCGAGCGAGGGCTCAATACCCCTGAAGAAGAGGAGGGATCACCTGGTCCCTTGTCATTGTCGTTGGGCAAACTCATGTCGCCGCTTGCTATGGGACGACAGGTCAAGTTTGTTGGATTTCAAAACCGTCTGTGTTTCTCGAGAAGTTGAAACGCTGGCAACTTTTGACTTTCCGGATGAAAATTGGCTAAGTGTAATGCTGACGTCAGCAAGTGGTTGCTGACATCAGCACGCCGTGATGACATCAGCAATCAATGATGCTGATGTCAGCTCGTCCCCTCCTTCCCTTTTTTTTGGTTTTTTGTCATGGTTCTGCGCGAGTGTGGAGCCGGTTTGCGATGGCGCGCGGCAGCTCAACGGAAGCTGCACAGCAGCTCAACGGAAGCTGCACAGCAGCTTCCGCCCAGCTGCTACTGCAGTTGTGCTATCAGCTGCAGCAGCAGCTGCATAGCTGTGTGTGCAGCGGTTGCAGCAGCGGCTATGCTGCTACTACTGTTGTTGCGCGCTGCAGCTGCTGCTGCGCGCTGTAGCTGCTGTTGGCTGCCGCCGCCGCGCGCTGCTGTTGCTGCCACTGCTACGCTGTTGCTGTTGCTACTGCCGCTGCTTCTCCGCTGTGGCCGCCGCGACTGCCGCTGCTGCTGCTATGCTGCTGCCGCCGCTGCCGCTGCTGCGTTGCTGCTACCGACGCTGCTGTTGCGCTACTGCTGCCGCCGCTGCTACCACACTGCTGCTGCGCTGCTGCTGCCGCCGCCTCTGCTGCTACTGCTCTACTGCTGCGGCTTTGGGAGGGCGGTTGCACGCACTGCAGCCGCCACGCGCCTCTGCGTGGCGGTACACGCCGCTGCTGCTACCTCTGCAGCTGCGATCTCACGTGGTGGGTGGAGTGCGTTGACGGCAACCGGCCGTCTCCAACAGACCCTAAGAACTCTGGTGCAGCGGTGACTCTCACTGCTGTTGCTCTGCTGTGCAGCTCAGTGAGAGCTGTCTCACTGCTCTGATACTATGAGAAAGTGCGTAGAACCTTCCTAGCAACATAGCAGGTGACCGGGCGTCAGTGCCTGATCAGACGGTGACGAAAGTCACAGGACATACACACACCGGCAAGGGTTTGGCTAGGAGACACAAGGCATAGTGTCAGAATGCTTCAATATAGCATATGCAGAGAAAAATGACAAATGATAGGTCCATGGCATAAATACCTGCCGCGACGCACGGCGGGTGTCGCACGCGGCAGTCCAAAAGCTATCCTAAAGCCGGCCCAAAACAACTGTTTTGGCTTGTCGTCGCGGCGGTGTCACCAGGGCCGCCTGCCTCAGGGATCTGCACGAGTATGGACACGTCCGAGTAGTCACAGTAGACTGTACAAGAACGTCACAAATCACAACACTCCCCCATGATCCGATGGTACGCATGTCCATACACGTGCAGCATTGGGACGAGTACAATAGTGTGTGTAAAAAAGATGGGACACGGACACACATCCCACACTCAACCACTGTTAGGCATGGGGCGAAGCCCTACAATTCAAATGGCTACCGGGAACTTTCCGCGTGCTAGTGCCTTCGTAAAAAGATCAGCACGCTGCATGTCGGTGCCAACCCACATGACGGAGATCACGTGTCGCTCCACCAGATCACGCACAAAGTGATGCTCAACCACAATGTGCTTCGTGCGAGCGTAAAAGATAGCGGAGTTCTCCGCAATGGCGAGAGCACTTTGGTTGTCACAGCGAAGCACAACGGCGGGTACTGACTGACCAAGCTCAAGAAACATGCGCTACAGCCATACCGCCTCAGCAGCCCCCGCGCCCAAAGCGACGTACTCTGCCTCCAACGAGCTACGTGCGATGCAACCCTGCTTCCCGCTACGCCAAGACAGAGCGGCACCACCGAGCAGGAACACGTAGCTAGTACGGCTGCGTCCATGTTGGCTCCAGGCCCATACGTTGTCAGTTTAGTCGTCAAGGACCATCGAACACTGCCGACGGAAGCAGAGTCCGAGGTACGGTGTGGAGATCACGTACCGTACCACTCGCACAGCCGTGTGAAGGGCTCTGGCATGTGGAGCCTGCAAGAACTAAGCGAGGAGGTTGACAGCGAAAGCGATGTCAGGACGTGTGGTAGTGGGCAGGTACATCACAGATCCAATGAGACGGAGGTCATGTCCACTGTCTCCCCCAGCTGTGTGGGATCATCCACCTTCAGGGCATCCTGCCCATCAGGTGTAAGAGGTGTGGAAGCGATGGGTACTACACCAAGGAGGTCGCTGAAACGTTCCCCCACAACTCGTGCGTATCAGGCTTGATGCAACAACCGTGTCCGACGTCTGCGACCTTGCAGGATCTCCATACCAAGAAACACCGATGCAGGACCGAGGTCCTTCATCCTGTAGGCAGTCTACAGGATAGCCTTGGCCTCCTTCACGGTCTCCAAGGACGGAGACACGATCAGAAGGTCATCGACATAAACCAGGATGGCGATGAACCGCTCGGGTGTCGGTAGGATGAAGAGAGAGGGATCTGCCCCGCTGTGTTCATATCCTGCACGAGTCAAAGTGTCGGTGATCTCCCGGTTCCAACACCGAGGAGATTGCTTGAGGCGGTACAAGGACTTGCGCAAGCGCCAGACCTTGTCACCGTCCTCAAAGCGTGGTGGTTGAGCCACGTAAATCTCCTCATCCAAAGAGCCATGGAGGAACGCATTGTTCACGTCTATCTGGTGCAGTTCCCAGTCATGCTGAGCCACTACACCGAACAGAGCTCGAGCTGAGGTCATGCGGCCGACAGGGGCAAAGGTGTCTGTGTAATCAAGTCCCTCAATCTGAGAGTACCCCTTGACGACCAAGCGGGCCTTGTAGCGTTCCAGTGAGCCATCCAGCTTCACCTTCTCACGAAAGACCCACTTGACCTGAATAGCCTTCCTCCCAGGTGGAAGGTCGACAAGCTCATAGACTTTATGCTCTCAGATAGCGCAAAGCTCATCCTCGCAGGCAGCGCGCCAGGCGTCAGCATCCTGTGATGAGAGAGCTTCCCTCAGGGTGCCCGGGTCGGGCGCCCTAGAGGGAGAGCTCTGCGTGGCAAGGGCACACGCCTCGGTGCTAGGCCTGACGACCACAAGATCAGCTGCTGCATCACAGGCGATATGGAACTCGCGAGTGACAAGATCGTGCCCTACGGGGCACGCTGGATGTACCTGTGTGAGCTCAGTGTGGACGCTCAGGCCTAGGGCCTTTGTGCCGGGGTCACAACTCGCGATGATGTGAGGGGGACGCCTGGGTGCGGGGCCCGACGCTCGCTGAGCTCCGGAATCTAGTGGTCGAAGACAGCTACCGGGCTCACGGGAGTAACCGGAGCTCAAGGAGCACACCTGAGGCTCAGGGACAGGGACGACCACAGCTGGTGGGGACTGAGGCAATGCAGGTGATGCCGTGCGAGGAGATGCGTGTGTGGGGTACACGGGGCTGGGTGTGACAGCAGGAGCACACAAGACATGATGATACAGAGGCAGGAGTGCCAGCAAGAGCACGAGTACTCGAGAGTGGACCACACAGAGAAACAGGAGTGCCGGCATATGCGGGTACTGGAGCAAAATTAGGCGCGGGAACAGAAGCAGGGGCACCTGTGGGACGTGAAACAAGCTGTACGGGCGAGGTCTCTGGACCGACGGCGATGATCGCCGGGTCATCAAGGGCCGGAGACCGAGAGGTGAAGGGGGCTCGAACGGACATATCAGCCTGGTGAGAGGTGCTCGCCGGCGTAGAAGTCACCCCCATCCACCGAGAACCCTCACAGGTAGGAACATGTGTGGCGGAGAGTGCCGTGATTGAAGTCAGGTCACGATAGGTGAGGGACTCGAAAAAGAGTGCGTCGCGGGACTCAATGACGTGACAACGAGTAGGGTCCCAAAAGCGCCAGGCCTTCGACCACGGGGAAATGCCTACGAAGGCATACAGGCGGCCCCGAGGTGAGACCTTGGACCCCATCTGGTCCTCGGTGTACCACACGGAGGCCAGGGATCCCCAGACACGAGCGAGACGAAGGTCAGCACGGTGTCCAAACCACAGCTCATACGGTTTAATGTGGTCCGGAAGTGGACCGTGCGGGAGGCGGTTCTAGACCCAAGTCATGTAGGCGAAACCCTCAAAGACAAAGGACTGAGGGATATCGCACTCAGACCGCATAGCACGGACTGCATCCTCCATGGTGCGGTTCCAGCGCACGGAAACACCGTTCTGCTGAGGGGTTGCAGGAGCGGAGACCTGGTGAAAAATCCTGTGCTCAGCAAAGAACCCGTCCATCTCGCCAAGGAACTCATTGACGCGATCCGAGCAAAAAGTATGTAGTGTGTGACGAGACTGACGCTCAGCCATCACTAGCCAGAGTCGAACCGCAAGGGCGGCGTCGCTCTTCTGACGAAGGGGTGTAGACCCACCGCATCCGGGTAAAGTCGTCAGTCAGAGTCAGAACATGCCGGTCCCGATCAGATAGGGACACGACCGGAAGAGGACCGAGAAGGTCTGGGTGAACTAGCTCGAGTGGCCAAAGCGCTCGGGAATGAAAGTCAGGGTAGGTGCATCGGTGCATCTTTTGCTGAGCGCATAAAAGACAGTCGGTCTTGGGCAGCTTCTTGAAAGAAGTCGCGTCAACATCGTGAGCTGGCTGTGTCCAAATGAGCTTCGACACAGTATCAGAGCCCACATGACACAGACGACGATGAAGCAACTGCTAGTGTTCCGGAGACAGAACACTAGTGACAAAGACCCGACCGGAGGAGGAAAGGGAGCAAGGGGAGGAGGTCCAAGAGACGCGATACAGATCATCTACGACTGAGGCACAAAGGACAACACTGCGAGTGTCAGTAGCAGTCACAGTTGCTGAGTCTACAGTATGCTCCACAGAGAGACCCATCAATGTGCAGGCACGCACAGAATGCAGGCTGAGCTCAAGATCAGGCACAAACAACGCGTCAGAAAGGTACAAGGGGCCAGACGGACCATCAAAACATACAACCCCAACACCATGGACTGGCAAGGACTGACCAAAGCCTATACGGACGGAACGGACAGACGTGACGGGACAGAGAACAATAAAATCATTACGATGACACGTCATGTGATGAGTGGCACCAGAATCAATGATCCAAGTGCCACCGGAATCACGACTGGTGGACATCACTGTACAATGGGCAATGGATCACTCGACATCAGAGGGACGCTGAGCCGTCAGTGGGGCGGAACGACGCAGGGCACAAAGATGAGACTCATGAACCCAATCGGTGCATTCAGGCCCATCATCATCACATACTGACTGTGCTCCCCCACAGGCGTTTTAACGACCCATAGGAACAGACGGACAGACAGTCTGTGGACGACCCGACGATGACAACTAAACTCGCACCTCACTGAAAGCGGAGCGCCAGAAGGTGTCTGAGCCCAGTGATGGTGCGGTCGCGTGGGTCCAGATCACTGCTACTCGTCGGTGACGAAGAGGGAACAGCTGTAGTCGTGGCCGCCACGCGTCCGGCGGATGGCGAGGATGACGTGCTGGACGTGGAACGGAGGGCGTGTGCAGCCTGGAGCCCACGAGTAATCCACGTCCAGTCAAGCGGCTACTGGCACTCGGTGTAGCGATGGGCGCCTCCACAGTTGTAACAGTGAACAGAACGTCCATTGCTACCACTGGATGACGACTGCTGCTGTGACTATTGCTGACCTGATGCACGCTTCCCCTCCTTCTCTTTCCCCTGAGCTACGACTGCAACACCCTGTGTCTGAGTGGGTGTGGGCGGAGCCAAAGAGGAGGAGGAAGATGAGGACGTGATGGAGGATGAAGAAGGAGATTATAGGAGGGAAGATGGTGGTGATGCGACGACTGCCGCATCAAGAGAAGTCTCCTGATGGGCCACGGCTACCACGCGAGCTGAAGTCACCTGGAGGAAGAGTTGATGCACCCAGGGGAGAAGCTGCAAGGTGGTTGAAAAGGGCGCGAGGACAGCGTCACTGTATCGTGTGAAGATGTTTGTGTACTCAAGGCGAACTCCGAGCATCATCGTACGGAGCGCCCACAGCTGTGTGCCTCCTGAGGTCCCAAGGCGCGTGTAGATACGCATGGCGCGTCGCCAGTAATCGGCTGCAGGCTCTGCAGGCCCCTGACGAAGAGAGTGGAAGGCACGAATGTGTACTACACGGGTGGCGTGCGTCTCTGCGGCCAGCAAGGATAAGGCCAGATCCCAACCTCCGCGTGGATCGGCGCCGGTGCCTGTGCCGACCTCGTCAAGGAAGGAGCGGAAATCAATGATGGTCTTATGTGGCATGGCATAGAGGAGTCCGTGCATCGCCCTAGCTGCTCTTAGCACCTGTGCTGGATCTGTAGGCTGTTAGAGGATGTGGTAGTAGGGCCACACTCCCTCCGAAGTAGCCCAAACCTGAAGGAGGATCTCCCAACAGTCGAAGCCGTCCTCACTGATGTACCGTGGAGGTGGTGTCTCAAAGTCTTTGGGTTGCCGCTCCTTGGGGAGAGCAACCGTAGGCTGAGGAGGAAGAGAAATGGGGAAGACTCCTGGAAGGGGATAGTCACCGGGATAGTGGGGTGACGATCGTATCGGAGGAAACCGAGGAGATCTGGTGCCCGTCTGTAGCTGACGGAGGCGCTCCTGAAGAACTCGAATCTCATGATCCGGGGAGTCGCCTGTGATGCCTGGCATGAATGGATCATCATCCAAGAGGTCAGGAGGTGGTGGGTCAGGTCTACCTCCTGTCACGGGTGCCTGAGCCGACTGTTGTGTAGAGACCGCGACGCCGGTAGCTCCCTCGGAAACCTGCCGTGGGACCGTGGACTGGGCACGCAGAAGCTCAGTCAACGTGCGGATGACATTTGTTTGCTCCCGTTGTAGGTGAAGCATCTCATCTTGCTGGCCCCGCAGGTCCTCAATGGCCTGCGAGCGTGGGCTCAGGACCCCAGAAGAAGAGGAGGGATCACCTGTCCCCTCCCCCTTGTTGTCAGACGAGCTCATGTCGCCTCACAGTATGGGTCGAGAGGTCAGGTTTGTCGGATTTCGAAAATGTCACCGTTTCTCAAGGAGTTCAGATGCTGGCAACTTTTGACTGTCCGGCCAAAAATTTGGCTGAAGTATGGTGCTGACGTTAGCAGATGGTTGCTGACGTCAGCAAAACCTGATGACATCAGAAAGCAAAATTGCTGACATCAGCCCGCCTCCCTCCTTTTTTTTTCTCTCGCGGTTCTACGCGAGCGTGTAGCCGCTCCGCGGTGGCTACGCGGAAGCTACGCGAAAGCTACACAGTAGCTTCCGCTCAATTGCTGCTGCAGCTATGCTATCAACTGCAGCAGCAACTGTGTGGCTGCGTGCGGAGCACTGGCAACAGCGGCTACGCAATGCCGGTGTTGCTGTTGCGCGCTACGGCTGCTGCTTGCTGCCGCCGCCGCGCGCTGCTGTTGTTGCCGTTGCTGCGCTACTATTCTTGCAGCTGCTGTTGCTCTGCTGCTGCCGCCGCAGCTGCTGCTACTGCTGCTGTGCTACTGTTGCCGACGCTACTGCTGCTTTGCTGCTGCCGCTATTGCTGCTACTGCGCTGCTGTCGTCGGGACCGCCCCTGCGGCTGCGGACGGCGGCTGCACTCGCTGCAGCCGCCACGTGCTACTGTAGTTGCTGCTATGACGCTGCTATTGCCGTTGCTAATGCTGCTACTATGCTACTGTGGTGCTGCTAGCACGGTGGCAATGTCGCTGCTACGGTCTCACGTGATGGATGTGGGCTGCGTCGACGACGACCGGTTGTCTTCGACCGGCTCCAGTGGATCTGCTGAAGCGGTGACTCTCAGTGCTGTGATCTGCTACGTCTCTGCTGTGCAGCTCAGTGAGAACTGTCTCACTGCTCTGATACCATGAAAAGATGCATGGAAGCTTCCTTGCAACACTCCTGTTGACCAGGCGTTAGTGCCTGATCAGACGATGACGACAGTCACAAGTCATGCACGCAACGGCAAGAGTTTGGCTAGGGGACACAAGGCAAAGTGTCTAAATGCTTCAATAGCATTTGCCGAGAGAGATGACAAATGACAGGTCCATGGCATAAATACCTGCCGCGGCGCACAGCGGGTGTCACACGCGGCGATCCAAGAGCTGTCCTAAAACCGGCCCAAAACCACTGTTTTGGCCATAACTCTGCGCACACATGTCAGAATGCTACGCCATCTAAACCTAGACGTGCAGGATCACAAGAGGGACGCTACGACTGGTCACACGTATGCATCCATCATCAGACGGTGGACACGCGATGCAAAAACATGCTGATCGGGCTCATGGCCAGTCCATCGAAAAGCTCCTACAAGCTATAGGAAAAGCAGCAGGAAGTCCCAGAAATGTCCGGGGCTCTGGAACGGTAGTCGGCCAGCTCCACACTGGTTGTCCACCGCCAGTCGTCGTACCGGTGTCACCAGGGCTTGCCTTAGGGATGTGCACGAGTATGGACACGGCTGAGTGGTCACAGTAGACTGTACAAGAACGTCAC
Source organism: Penium margaritaceum (assembly GCA_023375785.1). NCBI lineage: Eukaryota > Viridiplantae > Streptophyta > Zygnematophyceae > Desmidiales > Peniaceae > Penium > Penium margaritaceum. The sequence goes on along the minus strand of SZWC01007372.1, from coordinate 115,989 downwards.
AAATCACAACACTAGGACTATTTTCTGATTGGCTGGTTACTTGAGTGTTGTAGACTAGTGGGGGAGAGCTAGAACTTGGAGGGGTCTCACATTTTTGCTCATTCTTCATTGCTAATCAGTTACTTTCAGTTTCCAGCTGCTTTCTGGCGCTAACACAGGCGCACACACCTCTGAGTAACAAACCCACAGGTAGAAAACCTAGGCCTCATGTTGGGGCAGCATGCGTTGTTGATGCAGGGTGCGGGCTTCCATGCTCGTTGCTTAAGTCTGCTGCCCCCTCAGTCTGCTGCTCTAGAGTCTAAGTCTGGAAGCTCTGGGTTTGTTACTCTGAAACGTGTGCACCAGTGGTAACGTCAGAAAGTAGCTGAAAACTGAAAGTGACTGATTAGGAATGAAGAATGAGCAACAATAGGAGACCCCTCCAAGTTCTAGCTCCCCCCCCACTAGTATAGAACTTGTTTCTCAGCTAACCAGCCAATCAAAAAATAGTCTATGACATATTTTATGGCAGGTAGGGTTTTCTCGGTGAGCCCTGCCAGACGCCCGACAACCCAAAACCCGGGCGTCGTCCGTTTTGCCTCAAAACTGGACCCTACCATAAAACCGCTGCTGCGAACACAATCGTCCGATCAGAATCAGCTAGAAAATAGCAGTAAAGAGTTATAGCTGCCCGAACCCAGGCAGTGCCTATGATAGTCAACGATGCCAACAGGGCCATACAGCAGGAGACATGGACCCCAGGCACCGCATGATGCTGCAGATGCAATGCCACAGCCAGACAAAGCGCTAGGTGGATGTACACAACATCTGTAGTGGCAGTGTCTGCCGGCGGCCCGATCAGCGAGGAGGCCTGCCGATGGAGCTGAGCGCATCGCCAGAGGGAGGAGGCTCTAGTGACGGGTGAGTGGGTCTCAGCGTGCGTCGGCTCCACCGAGCGACACTCTAGTGGCGTCAAGTCTTGCCGTCAGTCATCTGCATGCCGATGTACACAAGCTGGGAGGACACAACAAAGTACAATGAGAGATGCATGAAAACCAACACCCAGAGGTTCAGACTTAGTCTCAAGAGTAACAAACTGAGGAGGCAGCAGACCTAAACAACGAGCGTGAAAGCCCGCACGCTGCATCAACAACGCTGCTGTCCCAACCTGCTTCCTAGCATTTCTATCTTGGTATCAGAGTCACCACGTAGCAGCAGTAGCAGAAAACAGACGTACAGGTGCCAGACAATGCCGACGGGCCTCCATACGCACGAGCGCAGGGGAAATGTTGCCGGATTTTTTTTGGCAGCATTGACCTGCCTAATGGCGGTGTCAGAATTTTTCCCACGACCACTGGGTGAGGGGAAATATTGCCAATTTTTTTCTGGCAGCATTGACCCCCACGCTTGACGCGAGGAGGTGAGCGGCAGGCCACGTTAGGCGCTTGCTGGCGACAACGCACGCGACGATGTCATCCAAGTGTGACTGATAGCAGCAGCCAGCAGCAGTAGCAGCAGCTTGCAGAGGCAGTGAGCAGTGACAACAACAGCCAGCAGCAGCTGCACATAGCAATAGCCGACAGCAGCAGCAGCTTGCAGCTGCTGTAGTAGCCCGCAGCAGCAACATCGACGAGTAGCAGCAGCTCGCAACAGCTCACAACAGCAGCTGCCGACGGCAACAACATCATCAGCAGTGGCTGCAGCAGCAGCCATCAGCAGCAGCACCCGCAGTGACCCGCAGCCCGCTGCTCGCAGCGAGCAACGAGAAGCGAGCAGCGAGCAGCGAGCAGCGAGCAGTGAGCTCTTATTTGCGGCTCGTTGCTTGCAACGAGTAGCGAGCTCACAGTGATGAGCAAGAAGAAATAAAAACAACAATATCCCCACCCCGCCTGCACCCGTAGCAGCAACAGCAGTAGCAGCAACAGTGGTAGCAGTAGCAACAACAGTAGCAACAGAAATAGCAATAGCAGCAGTAGTAGCAGCAGCAACAACAGGAGCAGTAGTAGAAGCAGCATCAACAGTAGCAGCAACAGGAGCTGTAGCAGTAGGAACATCACCAGCAACAACATGAGTAGCAACAAGAGCAACAGTGACTGCAGCCGTGTAGTAGCGGCTACATCAACCGCTGCAGACGTCAGCTGCTGTCTGTTGAAGTCACTATTGACTTCAGTACTAACGTCATCAACAACACAAGGAAAAAAAAAGGTAGTAGCCGTACACACACTGTAGTAACATCTACTGACATCAGCCATCCTTGGCTGACATCACTACTGACATCAGTAGGACACAAAAGAGACAAAAAAAGAGGGAAGAGAGGCACCATAATCCACTATTTCTAACAGCCCCTCTGAGGAAGGGTCCTCTGTATGGGGGACCCCTAGCCCCCCTTTCCTGCAATAGCTGCAGCAACTGCAGCAGATGTAGCAACAGCAGCAGTACCAGTAGGAGCAGCAGCAGCAACAGCAGTAGCGGCGGCAGTAGCAGCAACCCTTTGGCGTCGTTGGGGTCAACCCTGACCCCCTAGCTGCTCTTCAACAACAGCTTGCCGCCTTGATGCAACAGCTTGCAACGCTGTGGCCATTAGCCTCCCACACTGCCACAAGTGCGCTGCCACCATTTATTCTTCCAGGACTCGCCAGCCACGCTGTATCCGCTACCATGCATTACCTAGCATAGCGGCATACGGTGACCTCCATCCTCGGCCCCACTCTAGGTGCCGGCCGCAGAGAGGACTTTGACATCCCGCCTCCGCCGCTTCAGGTCGGCGAGAAGTTCCGGAGTTGGGAGTTTTGCTTCCGGATCTGGGGGCAAGTTGAGGGCCTGTGGGCATACTACACTCTCCCGTATGATCCCACCCAGGCCGACTTGTTCTATGAAGATGGTCGTGCCACACGGGCCCTCGTCCCCGTCGCCCCTCCGTCCTCACGCCTGGCCCTAGAGCCCTTCCTCGGCGACTTCACCGCCGGCACCACCCCAGACCCTGCAGCCGCATGGCACGTCCTTACTCGTCCCCCTCACCTATCCAGCGAGGCTGAGACCAGACGTCTGTTGCGAGAGTTCAACTCCTTGCACATGGAGAAGACCGAGATGGTCACCACCTACGGGCAGCGGGCGGAGGACATCCTTCATTGTCTTGCCACTGCCGCCGTAGTTGCCGCCGACCCTAATGCCTTGGCCTTGTCCATCCGATCCGCTACTCCGACACCTCAGCCAGTCCAGCAGACACCCGCACTGCAGCAGTACCACCCGCATCCATCGACGCCTCTGCTTCCTTCACTAACACATTCCTCCTCCTATCCGGGCTCCGTTGCCGTCACTCCGCACTCGGTCTACAATCCTGGGCTGTCCTTGCGTGAGCGTCAGCTGGAGAAGTTCATCGCGCTCCAGCTCGGCCTGCCTTGCCCTCCCCCCCAGGGAAGTTCGAATTGTGTCGCTTCTTGCTCTCTTGCCCAGCCCTGCATGACTGAGACTGAGCTACGGTCGTGTCCCGTTTCCTCGTTGACTCATCATCTCCCATGGTCTCCTCTATTCCCTTCCTTGACGACGTTGTGTGGCTTGATGATTGGCAGTCCCGGTTCGTACCCCCTTCCACCATGTGTGCGTCCCTTGCTTGCTGCCATGTGACCGTTAGCGATCCGGCAACCCCGGTCTAGGACCCTGTTGAGACCTGGATCATCGACTCCGGGGCAACGCATCACATGACAGCCTCCCGTGAGGCCTTTAGCATGCTCAGTCATGTTGGCAATGTCTCCGATGTCCGGACGCGCTCCGGAAAGGTGTTGCCTGTTCGCGGTATTGGTGTCGGTGTCATTCGTTCCGTGGTCCTGCCGGTGATGTCTTTCTCACCGATGTCCTTTTCGTCCCACGTCTCGAGCTCAGCCCCCTGTTCGTCACTGCCCTTGACCGCATGAGCATGGACATTGTGCATTGGCGTGGTGTTGGTACTGTGTCGTTGCGTTCGTCTGGTCTTGTCGTGCTACACGCCACCACCCATGGCAACCTGTGGCATGTACCTCGTATGTCCTCCTCCCCCATAGTCTCCTCCCCGTCGGCTGCCATAGGCCATGTATTTGTCACCAGTAAGCTTTTTCCTTAGCTCACCTGCCTAGTACACCGTTGCCTTTGCCACATCCACTCTACTGCCATCGATAGCATGCTCCGCACCCAGCTGGCCAAGGGACTTGACCCGGAGACTTTCCCTCTCTCGTGCCTCACAGAGTGCATTGATTGCGCTCAGGGCAAGATGCACCGGTCCACATACCCTTTGTCTTCCTCCCGTGCATCCGCCCCTCTCGACCTGGTCCATTCTGACGTCATGGGCCCTCTCCCCACCGAGTCCGTCGGAGAGCATGGTCGCTATGTCGTCACACTCACTGATGATTATTCTCGCTACCGCTAAGTCTTCTGCCTTCGGCAGAAAAGCGATGTCGCCCATGCCATCCAGGAATGGCTTGTCTTTGCGGAGTGTGGTCGCTCTCTTTGCCGCTTCCGCTCCGATCGTGGTGGTGAGTACATGGGTGAGACCACAACCTTTCTCGCCTCTCGTGGTATCCACCATGAGACATCTGTGCCCTACACGCTCGCCCAAAATGGTGTCTCCAAACAGTGGAACCGTACCATGGTCGATGCCGTCCGCACCATGCGGGTTAAGTCTGGTCTCTCTGATGACTTATATTTTGAAGCCATGGCCTACATAACATGGGTCCGGAATTGGGTTCCCCACGGTCCCCTTCCCAGCCTGTCCACACCGTACCAGCATTGGTGCAGTCAGCGTGCTGACCTTCGCCTAGCTCACGTCTCGAGCTACGTGGCCATTGTGCGGCTGCCCGCCCCGCGGCAAAGCGACAAGCTCGCCCCCTGCGGACGTCCCTACACCTTCCTTGGTGTCTCTCATCAGTCCAAAGCCTGGCGCTTTTAGGATCCATCTCTGCACTGCATCGTCGAGTCTTGGGATGCCCTCTTCTTCGAGGACCTGTTTCTCCACAACCTCATTTGCTCCGGCTTGTATGTGTCTATATCGTCGCGTGGGGGAGTGGTGAGTCCGTCCTCCGTCCTGTCGCTTTCGGGTGACACATCCCTTAGTCCCTTTGGGCCGGTAGCCCCAGTCGCGTCCACTGCCCCCACTGGGCCAGGAGCCCTAGTTGCGTCCACTGGCCCCTCCGAGCCAACAGTCCCAGTCGCGTCCACTGGCCCCTCCAGGTCGGCAATCCCAATCGCGTCTGCTGGCCCCTCCATGCCAGCAGCCCCAGTCGCGTCCATTGGCCCCTCCGGGTTGGCAGCCCCACTCTTGCCCACCGGCCCCTCCTGGCGAGTAGCTCCAGGCGCGTCCACTCGCCCCTCCGAGCCAGCAGTCCCAGTCGCATCCGCTGGCCCCTCCGGGCCAACAGCCCCAGTCGCGTCCAATGGCCCCTCCGTGTCGGTGGCCCTAGTTGCGTCCGCTGGCCCTTCCAGGACAACAACCCTGGTTCTATCCGCTTGCCGTTCCGGGCCAGCAGCCCCAGTTGCATCTGCTGGCCCTTCCGGGCCAGATGCCCCGTTTGCATCCGCTGACTCCTCTCGGCCAGCAACCCCGGTTGCATCCATTGGCCCCTCCGGGCTAGCAGCCCCGTCTGCCTCCGTTGGCCTGTCGGACTCAGTGCCATCTCCTGCCCTGCCACGCTACACACGTGGCCTAGGCGGCAGCCTCCGACCCAGGCTGTCGGTGAGCGTGCAGACTGTGGCATCGTGCTCCGTGGCACCTCGGCCTCCTGTGGCTCCACGTGTCTACTCCACTCCCACGGTCATGAGTGGGGATCCTGACACCAAGGCCCTCGGCTTGATCACCTTGGCCATCATTGCAGACCTTCACCCGGGTTCCGCACTAGGCTACGCCATGTTTCATCACGAGCATCGGCACGCTGTTGTGGCTGCACTCACGTGCATCCCACCTGGAGCTCGAGATGCAACCGCTCTCTTAATGTCCTCCACAGCATGCCCGAAGGACCCAGCCACCTTGCGCGAGGCACCAGCCTCTCTTGAGGCCGCACACTAGGACGTTGCCTGCGCCGATGAGCTTGCTGCCATCCGACAGCACCACGTGTACAACCTCGTCAACCTTCCTCTAGGGCGGAAGACCATCGGCGCCAAGTGGGTCTTTCGGCGCAAGTGGAAACCCAACGAGTCCTTGGACAAGTACAAGGCCCTTCTCACAGCCAAGGGGTTTGCCCAGATCCATGGGGTCGAGTACGACCAGATCTTTGCCCCTGTCGGCTGGTTCTCTACTAGCCGGGCTCTCTTCAGCCTGGTTGCCCAACATGGGTGGGAGGTGCATCAGATGGACGTGAGCAGCGCTTTTCTCCATGGCTCACTGGAGGGTGAGAAGCTCTACATGGTGCAAGCCCCAGGCTTCGACGANCCTCGTCAACCTTCCTCTAGGGCGGAAGACCATCGGCGCCAAGTGGGTCTTTCGGCGCAAGTGGAAACCCAACGAGTCCTTGGACAAGTACAAGGCCCTTCTCACAGCCAAGGGGTTTGCCCAGATCCATGGGGTCGAGTACGACCAGATCTTTGCCCCTGTCGGCTGGTTCTCTACTAGCCGGGCTCTCTTCAGCCTGGTTGCCCAACATGGGTGGGAGGTGCATCAGATGGACGTGAGCAGCGCTTTTCTCCATGGCTCACTGGAGGGTGAGAAGCTCTACATGGTGCAAGCCCCAGGCTTCGACGATGGCACTGGGAGAGTCTGGCGGCTGCGGAAGGCCCTCTATGGCATGAAGCAGTCGCCTCGGCGCTGGAACCAGGAGATCAGCAGCACGCTCCTTCGCGACAGACTCCAGTGCAGCACCGCTAACCCCACACTGTTTGTCAGTCCGCGAGGCCAGACTTTTGGTGCTGTTCTAGTTTACGTTGACGATCTCTTCATCGCATCGCTAGACACAGCTGCCATCCAGCGTGTCAAAGACTTGCTACACGCCGCCTACGAGATGAAGGATCTCGGATCTGCCCGAGTCTTCCTCGGCATGGAACTCGAGCATGATCGCTTCTAGGGCGTTGTGCACATCTACCAGGCTGCCTATGTGCAGACTCTGTCCACCCGCTTTGCGGACGACCTGCCACTCGTGCCGAGCGCATGCTCACCCATGTCACCTGATGGCCAGGTGAAGCTGAAGAGCCCTCACCTAGCTATTGCGGGGGAGCCAGTTGACGTGACCACGAACGTGCGAGTCATCGAGTCACTGATGTTCCTGGCGATGATGACACGCCCAGACATGCGTTCGCCGTCAACCTCTTGGCCTAGTTCTCTCTGGAAGCCGCGTCACCTCCACTTCGAGGCCGCAATCCGAGTATTGCGCTATGTTGTCTCTACTCCTCGGCGAGGTCTCATGTTCCGCCGCCAGCCGTCTGTTGTCGTAGTAGGCTACACCGACAATGACTGGGCCGGCAGTCTGGACGGTAAAAGTCGCACAGGCTGGATCTTTCTGATTGGCGGCACAGCTGTGTCCTGGCGCAGTGGCAAGCAGGGGTGCATTTCACGCAGCACTGTTGAGGCGGAGTACGTTGCCCTTGGCTTAGGCGCGTGTGAGAGTGTGTGGTTGCGTCGTCTGTTGTCCGAATTGCATGAGTCTGTCACATCCATCACGTTGCATTATGACAATGAGAGTGCCATTGCCATCATCGACAATGATGGCGTGCATCACACACGCACAAAGCACATCGATGTTGAGTATCACTATGTGCGTTTGTTGTTGCATGACGGCAGCATCAGCATCGTGTGGGTTGAGACAGCAGGACGGCTGGCTGACTTCTTGACCAATGCAGTGAAGCGCGATCCGTTCAAGAAGGTTGTGAGTTCGATTTGCATGCGTACATGAGTGGCTCTCCTTGCCCCTGCCTGCGTCTCTGTGTGGCCTGGAGGAGTCTGCCTGCACATGTGCACTACGCCTATGAGTCATGGGGGAGTGTTGGTTTTTGTGCATTTCTTATTGTACTCTGTTGTGTCTTCCCGGCTTGTGTACATCGGCATACAGATGACTGACGGTGAGACTCGACGCTACTGGAGTGTCGCTCGGTGGAGCCGACACACGTTGAGGCCCACTCATAGTTCGCTTGAGTCTCCTCCCTCCGGTGACGCGCTCAGCTCCATCGGCAGGCCTCCTCGGCGGTCGGGCCGCCGGCGGTCACTACCATTGCAGATGTTGTCTACATGCACCCAGCGCTGTTTCTGATTGTGGCATTGCGTTTGCAGCATCATGCTATGCCTAGGGTCCATCTTTCTTGCGGTGTGGCCCTGTTTGGCATCACTCGCTGTCGTAGGCACTGCCTGGGTTCGGGCAGCTGTAACTCTTTGCTACTACTTTTCTAGCTGATTCTGACCGCACAACTGCGTTTGCAGCGTTGGTATTATGGTATGGTCCAGTTTTCACGCAAAACGAACGATGCCTGGGTTTTGGGCTGTCGGGCGTGTGGCAGGGCTCACCGAGAAAACCCTGCCTGCCAGAAAATAGGTCTAGCACTATTTTCCGATTGGCTGGTTAGCAAAGTAACAAGTTCTAGACTAGTTGGGGGTGGCTAGAACTTGGAGGGGTCTCCCATTGTTGCTCATTGTTCATTGCTAATAAGCTACTTTCAGTTTCCAGCTGCTTTCTGGCGTAACCACTGGCGCGCACACTTATGAGTAACAAACCCAGAGCTTCCAGACTCCGTCTTTAGAGCATCAGACTGAGGGGGCAGCAGACTTAAGCAACGAGCGTGGAAGCCCGCACGCTGCATCAACAACGCTGCTGCCCCAACTTGCTGCCTAGCATTTCTGTCTGTGTTGTACATCCACTGTATTGGGGCGACAATGAACATTTTTGTGCAAGTTGATCATTGCAAGGACAAGAGTAGCAACCAGTTAGATTACCTACTGCCCACTATTCAAGGTACGATTTGTGTCTTGCGAATGAAGTTCGTTGGTTTCCCAAAGGTCAATATGTCCGAGTCAAAGCAAGCGGATGAGAACGAGTTGATGTAGAAGGCGAGAGGAGCATGAGACTTGAGCAAGGAAGGAAATGAGCGATGAAGGACAAACTAGGATTTATGTGATCATGAGTGTGCGTGAGCTCCTTCAAGCGAGTTTCTTGCTGTTGAATATTTTGCACCTAGCAAGCCAATCCTTCGTGACTTCTGTTAAAGTTGGCAGGGAAGATAAGCATGTTAGAAAATCTTGGCAGCATGGACAAATAGAGAAGGACAATTGACACTAGCATCATTCCAAAACCATCAGCTAAGCATGCATCCCATGAAAGTATGTGATACCCTATTCAATCATCCATGCATCACAGCGTGATGTCATAGCTCTCTGCAACAACATTGAGTTTCACAACATGTCTTTGGCTAGCCAACTGGCATGGATGTCAGAATCTTGAGCTTGTTCTGTTCCAGTAAGAACGAAACACAATTCCTTATATTTTGCACAATCATCATATAAGGATGCTTATATGAGAGCGTTGTACAATACTCTCATGCATGTGCGTTGCAAGCCCGCAATCTAGGGGTTGCAAAAGCACCTCAGTTTGCCACAGGAGGATTTCACAAACCCATCCAATGACGGGGTTTATGACTGTTTGAGAGGGAGGGTTTGCGAGTGGTTTGACTTGTGGGTCCGAGAATCTCCCCTATAATTCAAGGGAACCTGCTGGGCCCTGCTACCGCAGAGCCCGTGAGGAGCCCGTGCAAAACTAAGATCAACAACCTTGGGTGTAACCAGAGGATGGGTTTTTTTCGTAGGTCTTACATCAAAAGAAGGGTTTGATGTGGAACATGAATGGAAGAAAACAGTTTGAGGTCCGAGACATCACCTGCGTTGAAAAGGAACCTGCCCGGTCCCGCTACCACGGGACCTGGCAGGAGCCTGCGCAACCGTGTAACCTTAAAATTCTGCATGTTATTTGGGGTTTGAGGATTTGAATGGGAGTTTGAGATTCAAACCAAAAACTTGGGTTATTGCTTGACCGCAACTCTCGCAATCAAGCGGTACCAATAACATTGAAAAACACGAAGACAGTTTTGGGTTTGTATACAACTTACAAACATGACAAGGATGGTGAACTGGAACCAAGTAGGTCAGTTTTTGTGCAAAAAAGGCGTTGAGTATGCAACACATCTAGAGTACTGCAAACAATGTGCTAGGTTGGAAACTTTATGGAAGGCTACGTTGCGTCAGACGATGAGGTTGGAAACTAGCAGGAAGGCTACATGGGTCTATACACCTGACATTGAGTGTACAATATCGAGGTGATTGCTTATAAATGGAAAGACCAACGACTTGGTCAACAAACTACAAAACATCGGTGTCATCTGATTACACAAAAGAGTCAGCAGAGTGTCGAGAATTGCACTATTTGGGAAAATCCTGTTCCGGCTCTGCAAGAGGTGGTTCACTATTGGGCATGAATGCAAGGACAACTCTATTGAAAACATTGTTGTGGACTATTCCTCTCAAGAATAGGTGTGGGAAAACTAAGCTGCCGAGAGCTTGGAGTGACCACAGCTGAAATTCTTGGCTCAACTTAAAGCAAGAACCCAAGAGAAAGACAGAGAGGGGGGGGGGGGAGAGAGAGAGAGAGAGAGAGAGAGAGAGAGAGAGAGAGAGAGAGAGAGAGAGAGAGAGAGAGAGAGAGAGAGAGAGAGAGAGAGAGAGAGAGAGAGAGAGAGAGAGAGAGAGAGAGAGAGAGAGAGAGAGAGAGAGAGAGAGAGAGAGAGAGAGAGAGAGAGAGAGAGAGAGAGAGAGAGAGAGAGAGAGAGAGAGAGAGAGAGAGAGAGAGAGAGAGAGAGAGAGAGAGAGAGAGAGAGAGAGAGAGAGAGAGAGAGAGAGAGAGAGAGAGAGAGAGAGAGAGAGAGAGAGAGAGAGAGAGAGAGAGAGAGAGAGAGAGAGAGAGAGAGAGAGAGAGAGAGAGAGAGAGAGAGAGAGAGAGAGAGAGAGAGAGAGAGAGAGAGAGAGAGAGAGAGAGAGAGAGAGAGAGAGAGAGAGAGAGAGAGAGAGAGAGAGAGAGAGAGAGAGAGAGAGAGAGAGAGAGAGAGAGAGAGAGAGAGAGAGAGAGAGAGAGAGAGAGAGAGAGAGAGAGAGAGAGAGAGAGAGAGAGAGAGAGAGAGAGAGAGAGAGAGAGAGAGAGAGAGAGAGAGAGAGAGAGAGAGAGAGAGAGAGAGAGAGAGAGAGAGAGAGAGAGAGAGAGAGAGAGAGAGAGAGAGAGAGAGAGAGAGAGAGAGAGAGAGAGAGAGAGAGAGAGAGAGAGAGAGAGAGAGAGAGAGAGAGAGAGAGAGAGAGAGAGAGAGAGAGAGAGAGAGAGAGAGAGAGAGAGAGAGAGAGAGAGAGAGAGAGAGAGAGAGAGAGAGAGAGAGAGAGAGAGAGAGAGAGAGAGAGAGAGAGAGAGAGAGAGAGAGAGAGAGAGAGAGAGAGAGAGAGAGAGAGGGGGGGGAAAAGAGGACATTAGAAGGAGGTTGCATGGGGGAGGGAAGAGGGTCAGGGAGTGGAATTGTACACATAGAGGTGGACAACATGGGGAGTACACATTGGGGGGATGGGGAGGATGAGAGGGCACATGGACGTCCCTCCCCTCCACTGGATGGAAGGGGGAGTTGGGGGGAGCAAGGAGGTGCTCTGCCAAGAATGTACCGCGGAATGGACTGCAAAAAATTGCGCATGGCGAGAGGCGGCCAATTGTATGACCGGAGAGGAAGAGTAAGCCTGAAGATCAAGGGCTACCTTGCTCACTGTAGACGGGTTGTCCTCTAGTAAAAAGATCTGGTTGGACCCAGTCGGGAAAACCTGCACCTAGGAAATAATCTCTGAAACGTTTTTGGGTGTTCGGGAATATCGCAACCCACCGTGTTCAATCCTCGAATTGTTACGGCTTGGAGACTTCCTAAGAAGTTGACATCATACCTATTGAAATCCAGGCTAAAGCCTAGCTAGGAGGTTACCACAAGTTGTGCGCTGACCTCCTCTGCATTCTTGCAATCTGTCGCCATCGATAATTACATCCTGTCGTGTCCGACAACCATTTTTCTCATGGCGCGTGAAAGACACCTGGCCGCAATGCATATGCCTAACATGTTTATGACTTTTTTTATCTTCTCTCAGATTTCTCCTCTTTCTTCTGCCATCACGTATTGCCTCACTGAGATGCCCTCCCCCACAGCAAGCTGGCAAAAAGATCCCTAAAGAAATTCACATACCACAACAGACAAACACATGCTGGGTTTAGTCACAACAGCCTCCCGTAGCACTGTTGAGCTTGAACAGGGGAAAACACTCGTAGCCAACTCAGCATTGGCCATTGTCTTGGGTGCTTAGTGTCTATGATGCCATCGCCATCCCATAGCCTTCACACCCAGGTGGGCTCCTCTCGCCACGATGGGAAGATATGCACCACCCCCTCATTGGCCCCCTCTTGCCGTCTGTGAATGCTGCAAATGATGCCGCACACCACGCGGCTAGTCACGATCACTGCGGTCGCCATGGACGAGTGGTCCCGACAAGCCTGGCTGGTAGTGGACACGAACAGAGTGGCTATATACGTGGGGTGGGTTACCTTGCTGACAGCCCGGAGCAAATGATGTAAAACCCACAAGACCATCATGACAGCCAGCCACACTGCAGTCTGGTAGAGCAGACACCACGAGGAGAAGGGAGGGTCTTGAGATGACACAACCCATTTGCAGCCGTTGTTGGGAGGAGGCTGGCCTGGAAGGCCTACCTCTTCTCGGTGGCAAGAGTACGGACTACATCCGACCTTGCGTGGCACATTTTGCTGCAAAGCTCCACCATGCAACCCGTCGCCCTCGAGTTGGACCAAGAGCTCCACTCAGCTTGGAAGGCTATGGTGTGAGTTGCTGAAGGTGAATTTTGAGCAGTGCAAGCAGCAACAGAGATAGTCCGTCGCAGTGGGGAGCACATGCAATGAGCCATAGTGGTATTGGCCGCCGTGTTCCATAGGGCCTAACAGTTGAGGACCCCACTAGGAGGTCTATCCCCACATGCCCAGTAGACTAGGGATGCATCACGGCACTAATCGCTTGGAGCACATCCTCTAGTAGGCCAGACAACTAATGAAAAAGGCCGTTCCAATGTACCCAGGGAAGATCCTCCCATCATTCCAGATGGCTGACATGGCCTGGTCAGCGGTACATGGAGGCCATTGACGTCACTACTCAGATAGCACAATTAGAGGAGCAAGCAGGGGAGGGAGATAACTGAGCCCTTGCCACTCAACTAGCCAGTTTATGAGGCAAGATATTGAGACTTGCCTCCTTCTCCTTGGCAATATGCTTGATGTGGGTACTTCTTGTTTGCTCACCTTTGAGGACTATGTTTGCAACTAAGCTGCCATGACAAGTTTTCCCTCATGTGAGCAAGTGCAACGTTGAGAAAATTTTAAGTTAGTTCCACAATGAAATATGTGGACCGCTCCCTTCAACGATAGTGCATGGAGGAAACCGCTTCTTTCTCATTTTTGGACGATGTGACACGTTTTGAGTGGAGCGACCCTTTGTGAACCAGAGACGAAGCATCAACAAAATTCTTCAAGTGGATGGAAATGGTAGAGATGCACAAAAACAAGGATCTATAAGTCCTTTGTACTGGCAATGTTGGTAAGTACACCAACACAGGGTTAATTTCACAGCTTGACGACATGGGCCATAAAATTCTCAATACCCCACACCCCGTACCAGAACGTAGTTGCTGAAACGGAGAACTCCACTACTTAGGAGACATTTGGTTTCATGCTGCTAGAAAAACAGTTGGAAAACTCCTGGTGGTTGTATGCTTTGAGATAAGCAGTTTGGGTCCCAAATCGCTTGGCACACATGTCTCTTTCAGACATGACACCATTGCAAGCATAGAATGATGGCAAGCCAGACATCAGCATACTTTGCACCTTGGGCTGCTTGGCACTCTTTCTTGTCCTAAAGGAAAACTTTAAGAAGCTTGCTGACAAAGCAACATGGGGTGTCTTTGTGGGAAGAAAGATCAAAATGCAAGGATTGGAGTTATACAGTATAAACAAACACATCGTCTCCAGTCGTAACATAGTTTTCTATGAGAATCTTACACGTCAAGGGTGGAAAGCCAAGTGCTCAACAACATCGAACCTCCTTGAGTAATTCTACTTGTCACTTCTTCACCATGCGTTCCACTAGCTGGTTACTAAGGTGGCCATGCCTCTTGTGCTGCACCACAATGTTCACACCTGTCAATTGGTGTGGATTTACTGCTTTGTATGAGCAATCCGTATAATCCTGATTTGGTATGCTGAATTCTACCTCAATCATGCCATGAAGAAGGACTTGACCTTGTGCGAAACTTCTTTCATTATGGATTTTGTGTGTGTTGTCCTCATCGCTTGTTATGCGAGTTGCCGGTCGAGGCGGTGCTTACATCATCATACTGAATTCAGATGCATGTTTTGATGTATGCATTAAATTCTACGTGAAAATGTGTATATTTGATCCAAGAACCGGGTCATTCGGTGTGGGTACGAGAAAGATACGACCGTGAAAAGGTGGGAGGAATACCTCCAGAAAACAGGAAACATAACGAATCGACCCCAATTACGACGGAGCAAATGTTTTGCCCATTGCAGCCAAAGTGCCCCTGGATGGATGCTTGACCAATGAGGCAAGGTTCATTGGGGTCCATGGGCACTTCAGGATGGTAGTTGGAGGTGCATTTGCAGGCACGGGTGCTTTGGGTAGTCGATCCCTGCTAGTGGTGCTGCTAGCGGGAGTCACGTGTGGAGCACTCAAACGACCATAACCCAGCCATTTCTCCATGGAGTGAGGCATTCTTTCATGCGTTGGAGATCTCACAATACATACTGCATGATGCATGTGCTTTTTTTTGTGATTGCACCTCAATAGAGAGCTTTGGAGCACCGAGGAGCTCTCAGTTGGCTCATAGGGGTTGGTACATAAGGAAACCTCGTGGTTGTTCTAGGCATGCCAATATAACCCAAATACTTTGTGCATTTTCTTCTATTGATCTATCATGTCTAAAAATTCATTCATTGTCCAATTCTCCTACTAGCGGTCTTGTTGGTAGGAGAGGGTCAAACGACATCTCAAGGGTTGGCCGACACACCAAGGGGTCGAGCGTGGAAGGTTTATCCCAAGAGTTTGGCATGTGACTGTCATGTCGGATATCCCTTCGTTCACACCGCTGCTGGTGACAAGTGCTCCTCATCTCATGAGTTGGCCGAGGGAGAAGAGATTAATGGTGATGTTACATATATACGTTGCCAAACTTGGCCTGTGCTCTGTCATATCTGTCACTGTCATCATACCCTTTTCCAACACTGGAACTTGCTTGGCAAGCAACTGTCACATAAATCCTCTCAGAGGGCTCAAAGTGGTGGAGGCAAGCTTTGTGGTTCGTGATTAACAAGGTACAACAGCTGTCCAAGTACCAGATATCTGGCGAGTGAACCAGCTTGTTGCTCTGAGTTTCGTAGAGCTAGAACAAAGAAAAAGATAGCGTCATCAAGCTACTCTCCTTTACCTTCTCCCATTGCCTTCTTGATGGACTCAATATTAGCCTCTTATCCTTTCCGCATCTACTCTCCTTCTTCTCTCCCACTCGCTTCTTTCCATTGAAGTTACCTTTCATCCTCCCTTTCTCCATCTTGATATCTCGTGAAGCATTCTTTCTTGAGGTGTCCTTTATTTATGCAAAAGCAACACGTAATATCAGGATCTGATTCGATCAGCTGGCCCGGGCCACTGCTTGCGATTGCATTTGGTTGGATTATTTGATTGCATTTGGTTGGATTATAAAGACTTCATCAATACGTGGCTATTTGATAGGGAATGAGACGCGCTCTTCTGTGCTCCATCTTGGATTCTCCATCTCCATATAGCTAATGTTGTCCATGATTGGAATTCAATGCTCCAATGAAAACTCTGCTAGCTAGGAGTAAGAATGTAGATGTTTTCAGTTATAACTTTAATCTGATAGCATGTTGATGCTTGTGGGCTACAACAAGGGCTAGGCTCCTTGCTCCTTGGACTGCTCTGCTTTAAGAGAAATAGCGCTGGAGTGCATGGCTGAGATGGAGAGGATGTTGGGACTTGATGGATGTAGTTCATAGACAACTAAAGTAGAAGTGACCATACAACAAACAACTAAGATAGAATAACTATGAACTCTCAAGCATAGACAAAAATTGTGGCCCACAGATGGAGAAAGTTGAGCAAGACAAGTCCATTAAGGTAGCTTGAGTCTTGGACGTAGTCGGGCCACCACAATGAGGTAGTCATGCCTTCACGTGGTCAAAGGAGTCATCCTACCCTGGTAGGCAGCTGGCAGACAGCTGTCGGGCTTACTTGGATCTTGAAAAGAGATGGTCAGTAGATTTTTAGTCTCAGTCGTTGTTTGACACTAGGGGAGGATGCTGATGACTGTAGTGAGTAAGTAGTAATGGAGATGACTAATGTAGTTGAATGCCAAGCTGACCGCCTTCTGTAACATGTTGCTGGCAAGTTGATAGCTGTCCAAGCTGGTAGAATCTTTTCGGATACAGGTAGAAATGTTCCTAGCCAAGGAATCTTCCTGTAGGAAGTCATCCCTCCATAACGCCCTCCTAATGAGTGGTGCATGTGAGTGCTGACACAGAGCGGTCCCCGCTCCTGGTTCTGCATGTGATTGATGACTCGTGCATGCATGCACTAATGTCGAGTGGTCCCCTCTCCATGCCTCGTATGCTACTGCTGGATCATGCTGATGCAGTTACTTATGGAAGGCGGTCCCTACTTCCTAGTCAGGTCTAGCCCCACCCTGACTGGATCTAGCGCAATGCTCAATAGTACAGAGTTGCACTCCACACATGCTGGCTAATCACGGTCAGCAGGCATAATCAACCCTGGTATGCATGCAGTACACACTATTTACATTTGTAGGGTCCATTTCCCTCCAATTGGACATGGACACCTCAGTTAAATCTGGCCTATACAAGCTAAGAAAATCTTAGTCGTAGAACCCCGGATTTTCTCAGAGAAGATTCCCCAACATGTTGGAGACTTCTCCAATTCAAAAACTGACTGTGCCAGGTTGATGAAGAAAATAGGCACAGTAGTCGCCACCTTAAACAACTACGACTTTGTTACAGTCACGTCTATTTAAACTGCTACTGAGGATTTACATAGGATGTACATAAAAAAATTTAACATGGCATGAGAGAAAGGTTTTTAAGAGGAAATAGTAATGTGGTGAATGATTCACATGGTATTCAATGTATATATTTTGAGCCATTTTCAATTCATTTCCATGAAATCTCTGCTAGCATTGCCAGCAGCGATGCCGGCAGAGACCTGCTGGTGATGCCAACACGGACCTTGCCGCTGCTAGCAACAGAACCAATGTGGCTGCTGCTGGTGGCAGTGCCAACACAGCCCAGGCTACTGCTTGTAATGCTAGTAGGATGCCTACTATTGCATGTGATTCCAGCATAGCCCTTGCTGCTTCTGTCAATACGAATAGCATGGCTATTGCTACTAGTGATGCAAGCGCATTCCTGGCCGCTGCTGACAATGCTACCAGGAACTCTGCTCTTGTTCCTGGTGCCAGCGCAGTCCTTGTTGCTGCTCACAATGCTAGAAGGTTGGATGGTGATGCTAGTGGTGCTAGCATCATCCTCGTTGCTGCTGGCATTGTGAGCAGAGTGGCTGCCGCTGTTGGTGATACTAATGTAGCCCTTGCTGTTGCTGGCAAAACTAGCAGGGTGACTGTTGCTACTTGTGATGCAAGCACAACCCTTGCCACTGATGGCAATGCCAGCAGGGTGGTTGTTGCTGCTGTTGATGCCGGTGTAGCCTTTTCAATTTCTGGAAATGCAAGCAAGGCAGCTACTGCTGCTTGTGATGTTAGCGCAACCCTTGCTACTATTGGCAACACTAGCAGGTTGGCTGTTGTTGCTGGCAGTGCCAGTGCATCCATCGCCGCTGCTAGCAATGTCATTTGGACACCTATTGATGTGAGCTCCTGCAACACATGGCACATTCAAATTGTGCCCAGTTAGTTGCAAAGACATGGCCCATGTGCAAGCACAAAAAAACAGGAAAAATATTTTGGTTCTTGGCACCATGACAATGACGATTGCTTGGCCAGTTGGATATGCTGCTGAGCCGGTGTGTTCTTGCATGGACTTGGGAATTCAGGGCTAATGGCAGCTGAAGGGTACAATGGCTTTCTTTTTGCTAGTACCCCAATTACCAGATGGAGGACTGCATAATGGTTTGTTGGTCTACGGTTCATGGCTTAGCCCAATGGGTAAGCGTCGACCTGACTCGGTGAGACACAAACTCCCATCCCTGTCCTGTGGGAATTATGTGAGTCAGAATTTGGACCAGAGGAGAGCAAATTTCTCCACCCTCTTGTTGGTTCTTGGTAGATACTGATGACAGTAAAGTTTTTGGCCACTAGGATCGGATGTGGTTGTGATGCAATTGTAGCAAAATGATTTTTTTCAAGGATACACAGGTAGATAAAAGCCCTTGAAACAAATGGTTCCCCTCAACGGCTCAACCGATGGGTAAAATCCCACGAAACAAGCGCCAAAGCGCAACCCACCGACCAACATATCATCATAGGACAGGTGTAACCAGTTGGAAAAGAATCTTGGCCCACTCCAACCCTCTATCCATCCCATCTAATCACCCACAGGCATGGGTCTCCACTCAAGCCATGTGGAGAGGCCAACTTGCCCTGCATTCATACCGGTTAGGAGTGGATCCATCTCGGCATCCAAAGAGGGACTTTGACCTTGGCGCACTAATGCCAATGTAACAAACAAGATGGGAAGCTTGGCCCTAGGCCAAAACTGAGGTGATTGGGGGTTTTCGATCCTCAACCCATCTGGTCTATCCACCCACAAGCCAGGGATGCAGACGAACCATGTGGAGAAGCTGGACTATGCTACATGGTGGACCTATATCAGAACATGGATGTTCTCGGCCATGTGGGTTAACATCTTGGATTCAAGGGGAGCATTTGTGATTCCTCATCCATAAATCTCCTCACTTCAGGACGAGGATGGAGCCACAACACACCCGGTACCATGATATCTTTGGATCATTGAGTTGAATCTTCTTTGAAAATTCCCACTTTGCACATTCATGAATGCATGTTGAACATGGAATCCATGTTGTGGTCATGGCACACATGATCGTGATACATCACAAAGCCATTTGTTCAAGGATATGTAGTAGTGCGAGAAATCGTTTTGTAAAGCGTAATGGCATTGTGTCGTGTTCGCTCAACCTAATCTTGTACAAGGGCTTATCCTAGGCCTATCCTACTATGGAATCAGACAAGCATGAAAACTTAATGAAATTCATCAAGAAGGTTTCAGGGGCCTTGCAGAGTCATTGCTGGCCATAATGACTCTATTCCATTACTTAATGTGGGACACCGTAGAGAATCTTCAAGTAACATTGGAGTGTGAGTACCAAACACCTCCTTTTCAACTGTCGCCATCAACGTGACCCATGATCCATTCATCAAACCAAGATGGCTTGGTCTTAAAAGGGGAGAAATGTGGCGCATGAGCTACTTTCGTTAGTGAAAGTGGCAAGAAAACCGCTTAAGCATGAATACACACGTGTGAGAAGGATGACCAGGAACATCTAGAGGAACCACGTGTACACTCAACGTAGGTGGAATATCACATGTTTCATACTGTAGCATTATGCCAAAGCTTCTAAAAATACTTGGGTATATATAGGATGTTTTGCAATTATTTAAGGGGATATCATAGGATATTTAGAAAGCAAATAGGATGGCGGGCAAAGATTCTAGATGCCATGTGACCTCACCTTATGAAAATCGGTTCCTTACTTAGCGTGCCTAATCGCTGAAAGAGCTCGATGATTACTCGTCAACCTCATTCTGATTTTTAACGCTACACTTACGAGGATTTTGGCCTCATGCACCTTAGAGTTTTTGCAACATGATACTGCATGATATCTCCTGTGCTACTGATGTCATAGGATGGACCACAATCAGGTTGCCATGTTACATTCCTCCCTCTTTAGCTACAAAACGTCCTTGGTTTTGTGCAAGAAAAAGGTTTATCTATCAGACAAACCAGATAGGGAAATCAGAAGAGTGAGTGAAGATACAACAAAGCCATACATGTGGCTTTAATACTTGAAGATACAACAAAGCTTCATGCACCAACTTTGGTGAGGCATTACTCATCTTATGTTGACACGGCAAAAAATCATCCATGCTTGAGCATGGTGTTTTCATGCTGGACACTGAAGAGCAAGCCATGAGATGAAAAACAATTGTCATGGTAAACTTTGTGGGTGTTGAGCCTTAGGATTACAGCAACGCATCCTCCTCCTTTTGGTGAGGAGCGTTCTTGCAACAAGTTCCCAAGAAAACACTTGTTGGGTCGAAACAATGTGCAATCGTCCACGAAGGGAAAATGCTCTTTGTAGAGCTTGTGCCAAGGTGGTAGCCCCGGGGAAGTGGTCAATCAAAATTAATCTCATCGTCTAAAAGGGTTTAAACCAAGGGAACCCAAGGGAAAGTTTGCTTGTGGCCAGGCCCACACGTGGCTATCACGTACGGCTCAGTTGGGTTGGCTGAACATCAATTCCCTACGGAGCCCTCGGCTTGAAAAGCGACATGGTGGTTGGTGCCGGCACCATGTTGCACGTGTCAACAACTCATGTAATGATTGTATTGAACCATGTGAACTTTGTAGACTGCGTGGTCCTACATTGTATGAGACTGTATAAAGCTTGTCAAATATAGGACATTGTTATAACATACATATCATGGAAGACGTGTCTATGGTTGCAAGATGATGGATGAGATAATCATCTGGTAGCACAGACACCTAGAAAGAAGGTATCTGATGCCTACCATCCCTACACCTGAGCAGTGCGTGGGTACCATCGGATGGTGTGTGGTCTAGACGTTTCCGCCATTTGGCGACAACTACTGTGACCACTGTGACCACTCGGCCGTGCCCATACTCGTGCAGATCCCTGATGTGGACCCTGGTGGTACCGATGCGTCGTCTGGTGGTGGAACACCAGCTTGGAGCTGACCGATGACCGTTCCAGAGTTCTGGACGCTGCCCGCGACCTCATGCAGTTTTTCTACAGGACGCAGGAGTTTATCGGCGGACTGGCCGTGGGCCTGATTTGCATGTTTTTGCATTGTGTGTCTACCATTTGATGCCAGATGCATGCATGTGACCAGTCGTAGCTTCCGGCTTGTGATTCTGCACGTCTAGGTTTAGACGGCGTAGCATTCTGACGTGTCTGCGCAGAGTAACACCCAAAAATAATGGTTTTTGGCCCGTTCTAGGATAAATCGTGTGCTGCCACGGGCGACACCCGCCGTGCGCCATGGCAGGTACTTATGCCATGGACCTCNTCTACCATTTGATGCCAGATGCATGCATGTGACCAGTCGTAGCTTCCGGCTTGTGATTCTGCACGTCTAGGTTTAGACGGCGTAGCATTCTGACGTGTCTGCGCAGAGTAACACCCAAAATAATGGTTTTTGGCCCGTTCTAGGATAAATCGTGTGCTGCCGCGGGCGACACCCGCCGTGCGCCATGGCAGGTACTTATGCCATGGACCTCTTATTTGTTGTTTCTCTCTGCAAATGCTATTGAAGCATTCTAACACTTTGCCTTGTGTTTCCTAGCCAGACCCTTGCCGTTGTGTGCACAACTTGTGACTGTCGTCACCGTGTCACCATGCAGTGACGCTTAGTTGGCGGATGTGTTACTTGGAAGCTTCCACACATCGTCTCATGGTATCCACGGGTTGCTGCTGCTGCCACAGCCGCGGCAGGCGGCGGCTATGGCAGCAGTAGCAACCCGCGGCAGCCGCAACGCGCAGCAGCAATAGTACGCAACTGGAGCAGCGTGTAGGAGTGTTGCGCAGCGGCGGCGGTGATGGCGGGCAGCAGCAGCGTACAGTAGTAGAAGCATTGAGCAGTAGCAGCAGTAGCATACAACAGCAACAGCAACAGCAACACAGCAGAGCAGAAGCGGAGATGCAGCGCGCGGCGGCAGCAGCGCGCAACAGCACCTACGTGCAGTAGTTGTAGCAGCAGTGCGCAACTGCATTGCAGCACAACAGTAGTGCGCAGCTGCTCCCACAGGTGCGCAAGCACCGGTGCGGTTGCTGTTGTAGGTGCCGGCGCAGTAGTAGCAGCAGCCAAGCGGAAGCTGCTGTGGAGCAACTACCCCCTGCGCAGCGGGGCAACAACGGCAAGGGTTGTCAAAAAAAGGAGGGGAGCTGACGTCAGCATTTTCCTCGCTGACATCATCAGGTCATGCTGATGTCAGCAACCACCTGCTGACATCAGCACTTTCCTTAGTCAAATTTTTGGTCGGTGAGTCGAAAGTTGCCAGCGTTTCAACTCCTCAAAAAATGCTGACATTTCCCCAATCCGACCAAGTTGACATTTCGGCCCATAATGAGCGAAGACATGGCTCCGTCCCGTGATAAGGGAAAGAGGATACTAGATCCCTCTTCTTCCTCCTCAGGGGTCATGAGCCCACGTTCACAGGCTATTGAGGACTTGCGGAGCCAGCAGGACGAGATGCATCGCCTACAACGGGAGCAGACTGACTCTATCTGTACACTCACTGAGCTTCTTCGGGGTCAGTCCACAGCCCCACGGCAGACCTCTGAGGCAGCTGCCGGTGTCGCACCCTCTACGCTGCAGTCAGCTCCAGCACTAGAGACAAGAGTTGGATGCGATCTGCCATCTCTTGATCCTTGGGATGAGGACCTAGATATGCTAGGCATGGAGGCCGACTCCCCTGAGCGTGAGATTCGTGTGCTTCAAGAGCGTCTGAGCCAGCTCGAGACGAGCTCTTGACCCCCACACACATCTCGTTTTCCCGAGATTCGATCGTCGCATGACCTCCATCCCAGCGACTTCCCTCTTCCCGGTGTCTTCCCCATCCCTCGTCTTTCTCAGCCTGTGGTTGCTCTCTCTACAAAGCCACAACCCAAGGACTTCGAGACACCGCCCCCACAATATGTCAATGAGGACGGTTTTGACTACTAGGAGATCCTTTTCCAGGTTTGTACCACTTCAGAGGGAGTGTGGTCCTACTACCACAGTTCGTATCAGACTACAGACCAAGCATAGGTGCTAACAACGGCTAGGGTGATGCGCGGACTTCTTTACGCCATGCCGCGCGAGGTCGTCATCGACTTCCGCTCGTTCCTTGGCGAGGCCGGCACAGGCACCGGCGTTGATCCATGCGGGGGCTGGGACCTGGCATTATCCCTGCTTGGTATAGAGACCCACGCCACCCGCGCCGCTCACATTCGTGCCTTTCACTCCCTTCGTCAGGGGCTTGCCGAGCCTGCAGCCGACAGCTGGCGATGTGCCATCTACACGCGCCTTGGGACCTCAGGAGGTACACAACTGTGGACGCTCTGCACGATCATGCACGGAGTTTGCCTTGAGCACACAGACATCTTCAGGAGGTACAGCGATGCCGTGCTCGAGCAGTTCTATGCCTCACTATAGCTTCTTCCTTGGACACACGAGCTCTTCCTCGAGGTGACTTCCGCCCGTGAGGCAGTTGTGGCTCATCAGGAGACTCCCCTTGTTGCAACAATCGTCGCATCACCACTGACGCCCCTCCTGCAATCTCCTTCTCCATCCTTTGTCACATCCTCCTCTTCCTCTTCCACCCCGGTTACACCGACTCAGACACAGGGTGTCGCGGTAGTAGTATAGGGGAAGAAGGGGAGACAGAGGCGTGGCTCAAGCCTGCAGCAGTCACAACAGCAGCCGTCATCAGGCAAAAGTAGTGGATGCTCTTTTCATTGATACAACTATGGAGGCGCTCATCGCTAGATCGTGTGCCAACAGCCGCTTGACTGGACACGGATTTCTCGTGGGCTTCAGGCTATGCACGCACTACGGTCTACGTTGAACAACACATCCTCCAGGCGCGCGGTGACCACAACCGCATCAGTTCCAGCTTTACCACCGGCGAGCAGCGGCGACCCGGATCCACGTGACCGCATCATCGTCAAGCTCCGACACCTTCTGGCGCTTCGCTTTCAGGGAGGTGCGAGTGTGTTGTCACAGCCGGGTGGTTCACAGACTGTTTGTCCGTTTGTTCTTGCGGCTCGGGATGACTCGTTTGAGGGGGCACAACCGGCATGTGATGATGATGGACCTGACTGTACCGATTAGATTCATGAGTCTCACCTTTGTGCCCTTCATCGTTCCTCCCCACCTGCTGCCGAGCGCTCGTCTGAGGCCAAATGTTCCATTGCCCGCTGTGGAGTGACGTCCTCCAGTCGTGATTCCGGTGGCATCTGGATCATCGATTCTGGTGCCACTCATCACATGACCTGTCGTTGTAGTGACTTCGTTGTTCTCGGCCTTGTTGCATCTCTTCGTTCCGTTTGCACAAGCTCTGGTCAGTCCTTGCCAGTCCAGGGTATTGGGGTCGTGTGTTTTGATGGTCCGTCTGCCCCCCTGTATCATTTCAAGGTGCTGCACACCTTCCTCTCGGATCACGGCGACGAGTTTCTTGGCAAGATAGACAGCTTCTTCACCGAGCATGGGATTTTTCACCAAGTCTCCGCTCCTGCTACTCATTTGCAGAATGGTGTTTTTGAGCGCTCAAACCGTACCATGGAGGATGCGGTTCGCGCTATGTGGTGTGAGTGCGGTCTCCTGGAGTCCTTCGCCTTTGAAGGATTTGCCTACATGATTTGGGTCTGGAACCGCCTCTCGCATGGTCGCCTTCCGCACCACGTCACATCATATGAGTTCCGGTTCAGCCACCGTGCTGACCTGTGCCTCGCTTGCGTCTCGGAATCCTTGGCTTCTGTGTGGTACACTGAGGACCAGCATGGATCCAAGGTCTCACCGCAAGGTCGCTTGTGTGCCTTCGTAGGCATCTCCCCGCAGTCAAAGGCCTGGTGCTTTTGGGATCCTGCTCGTCGTCACATCGTTGAGTCACGCGACGCGCTCTTCTTTGAGTCCCTCACCTACTGTGATCTCACATGGATCACGTGGCTTTCCGTCACGCATGTTCCTACGTTTGAGGTTACTCAATGGATGGGGGAGTCTTCGCCTGAGAGCACCTCTTGCCAGGCTGATGTGTCCGTTGGAGCTCCCTCCACTTCTCGGTATCTGGTTCTTGATGACCCCACGATCATCACTGTCGGCCCAGAGACCTCTCCAGCACAGCCGGCTTCTACCCCTTTTCCCTCGCACCCCACAGGTACCCATGATCCTGTACCTGTGCATACTCCTGTGATCGTACCTGTGTACGCCGGTACTCCTACCTCTGTGCGTGGGCCTGCCTCACCTGCTCCTACTGTCACACCCAATTCCGTTTCTCCCACACACACATCTCCTTGCACAACATCACCAGCTCCTTTGCCTCAGGCTTCACCTTCTATGGTCGTGCCTGTCTCTGAGCCTGAGGTACGCCCCTCGAGCCGAGGTTACTCACGTGAGCCTGGCGGTCGTCTTCAACCATTGGACTCCGGAGTCCAGCGAGTGTCAAGTCCCACACCCAGGCGCTCCACTTGCAGCATTGCGAGTGGTGATTTCGGCACAAAGGCCCTAGGCCTGATTGTCCGCACTGAGCACATGGAGGTACATCCAATGTGCCCCGTAGGGCACGATCTCTTCACTCGCGAGTTTCATATTACTTGTTATGCAGCAGCTGATCTTGTGGTCGTCAGATCTAGCACTGAGGCGTGTACTCTTGCCACGTAGAGCTCTCCCTCTATGGCGCCTGACCCGGGCACACAAAGGGGAGCTCTCTCATCACAGGATGCAGACGCTTGGCGTGCTGCCTGCAAGGATGAGATTCACGCCATCGGAGGACACGGAGTTTACAAGCTAGTCGACCTTCTACCTTGGAGGAAGGCTATTCAGGTCAAGTAGGTCTTTCGCAAGAAGGTGAAGCCGGATGGCTCACTGGAATGCCACAAGACTCGCTTGGTCGTCATGGGGATACTCTCATATTGAGGGCATCAATTACACTGACACCTTTGCCCCTGTCGGCCGCATGACCTCAGCTCGTGTCGTGTTTGGTGTAGTGGCTGAGCATGATTGGGAACTGCACCGGATGGATGTGAACAATGTGTTCCTCCATGGCTCTCTGGATGAGGAGTTTTACATGGCTTAGCCACCTGGCTTTGAGGACGGTACAAGGTCTGGCGCTTGCGCAAGTTCTTGTATGGCCTCAAGCAGTCGTCTCGGTGTTGGAACCAAGAGATCAATGGCACCCTGACTCGTGCAAGATATGTACAGTGCGAAACAAATCCCTCTCTCTTTATCCGACGGACGCCTAAGCGGTTCATCGCCATCCTCGTCTATGTCGACAACCTTCTGATTGCGTCTCATTCATTGGAGGCCGTGAAGGAGGCCAAGGCTGTCCTCCAGACTGCCTATAGGATGAAGGACCTTGGTCATGCAGCGGTGCTTCTTGGCATGGAGTTCGTGTGAGACCGCAGACATTGGACACCGCTCCTGAATCAGGCCCGATATGCACGTGTTGTGGGGGAGCGCTTCAGCGACCTCCTCAACGCAGTGCCCACAGCCTCCACACCTCTCACGCCTGACGGGCAGGATGTCCTGAAGGTGGATGATCCCACACAGCTAGGGGAGATAGTGGATGTGACCTTATACCTCTGTCTCATCCCATCTTTGATGTACCTGGCCACTACCATACTTCCTGATATCGCCTTTGCCGTCAACTTCCTTGCCCACTTTTCGCCGGCTCCACATGCTAGAGCCCTTCACGTGGCTGTGCGAGTGGTGCGGTACGTGGTCTTCACACCGTACATCGGATTTTCTTTTGTCGGCAGTGTTCGATGGTCCTTGACGGCTACACTGACAGGGACTGGGCCTGGAGCCTACATGGACGTAGTCGCACCGGTTACGTGTTTTTGCTCGGTGGTACTGTTCTGTCCTGCCACAGCGGGAAGCAAGGCTGCATTGCACGTAGCTCATTGGAGGCAGAGTATGTTGCTCTGGGTGCAGGGCCTGCTGAGGCAGTATGGCTGCAACGCCTGTTCCTTGAGCTAGGTTAGTGAGTTTCTGTCATTGTGCTTCGTTGTAAGAACCAGAGTGCTCTTACCATTGCGGAGGACTCTGGTGTCTTTCACGCTTGCACGAAGCACATTGTAGTTGAGCATCACTTTTTGCGTGATCTGGTGGAGCGACATGTGATCTCCGTCATATGGGTTGGCACTGACATGCAGCGTGCTGACTTCTTGACGAAGGCACTAGGATGCGGAAAGTTTCTGGTGGCCATTCATTCGATTGGGTTTTGCCACTTGCCTGAGAGTGGTTTAGTGTGCGGTGTGTCTGTGTCCGTGTCACATGTGTATTTGTACTCATTGTTGTACTCGTTTCAGTGCTGCACGTGTATGGACATGCGTACCATCGAGTCATGGGGGAACGTTGTGAATTGTGATGTTCTTGTCGACCTGTATAGTTTTCTATGACCACTCGGCCGTGTCCATGCTTGTGCAGATCCCTGCTGCGGACCCTGGTAGTACCGTTGTGTTGTCTGGTGGTGGACTACCAGCTTGAAGTTGACCGACGACCGTTCCAGAGTTCTAGACGGTGCCCGGGACCTCTTGCGGTTTTTCTGCAGGACGCAAGAGTTTATTGGCGGACTGGCCGTGGGCCCGATTTGAATTTTTTTGCATTGTGTGTCTACCGTTTGATGCTAGATGCATGCATGTGACCAGTCGTAGCATCCAGCTTGTGATTCTGCACGCCTAATTTCAGATGGCGTAGCATTCTGACATGTCTGCCCAAAGTTTCGACCAAAAGAGTGGTTTTGGGCTGGTTTTAGGACATAACGTGTGCTGCTGCGTGCGACACCCGCTATGCACCGCGGTAGGTACTTATGCCATGGACCTGTTATTCGTCATTTGTCTCTACAAATGCTATTGAAGCATTCTGACACTTTGCCTTGTGTCTCCTAGCTAGACCCTTGCCGTTGTGTGCACGACTTGTGACTGTCGTCACCGTCTGACCAGGCACTGACGCCTAGTCGGCGGCTATGTCGCTAGGAAGCTTCTATGCATCTTCTCACTTTGACACACAAACCCATGTTCTTCGACTAGGAGGATGCACGTTGTATGTTGTAAATTTGTTTAGAGTATAATTGTAGATAACGTAGTGGATGGGAGCCAAAAATCTGAGGTTATAACTTGTTGAGACAAAGAAAATGCCACATGTATTTATGTTGCTATACTTAGGCAAAATAACTTCTAAGTCATCCGGACACACTAGTGGCATGAAATGATGTGAGAAATGAGTTACTCCCGTAAAATGTAGGAGCTTCAAGAAAGATCATCCATTAGTGATAAAAATGGATATCTCCAGCAATATTACTTGTGTCCAACTCCAATCTTCCATTGGTTCATCCCATACTTGCTAGGGTGAAGGGTAGAAGCGTTAGTGCATATCTTTGCATGGCTTGTTCCTTGTGGCAACAATGTTGAGGAATGTGTGAAGTGTGTGTCAATCCGTGGGAGTACGTATGCATCTAGGGGTGTCCCGAGCTTCTTGGAACATCTTGAGTATGTCCGTGGAAAAGCGATTGAGACCTTGGTATAAAATTACACGGTCGAAATGGTCTTCTTTTGTGGAAATCCTCTAGCCTCATTGATGTTTGGTTGGAAAAAGTAATGACAACATAGATTCACACACATTTCAATGTTCAAGCGTGAGAGAATTTGACTTCATTTGATTTGTGTAGCGTGGCAGTGCCACACTGACTGGTTGACGGAACCACGTGGCTCGAGCGGGGTCACCTGGGACCGTGGACGGTGAGACGGGATAGCTTGGGGGTCGGAGACCCTCAAGCACCGCGGTTTTGGCCTCGTCGACCAAGGATTCCGTCGAGTCTGCTACATTGGTATTAGAGCTCTAGGGCTCCAATCCCACATTGGGATTACCAGAGATGTCAAGGCAGCTCTCACGCCTAGTGACCGGTCGGCGTGGCAGTGCCACGCCGACCGGTCGAAGGAGCCACGTGGCTCGAGTGGGGTCACCTGGGACTGTGGGCGGTGAGACGGGATGGCTTGAGGGCCGGCTTCCATTCCAATTAGGAATGGCCAAATCAGGAATCTCGCAAAATCTTAGAAGAATCGGAATAATTCCCTTTTACCTACCATTTGAGCGTTGGCCTGTCCAAATACCCACTTTTTTAAAACATTGACCACTATACCCACGAAGTGTGAATAGTGACTAACCGTGAACGCCATGCCCACCATTTGAGAAAACATGCACAAAACACCGGTATTTTAGTCACATTTTCTCACTGAGTTGGGAAAACGTACATGTTCTTTACAATTTATGAAATTCGCTTCTTTTTTACTTCTTTATGTTTTGAGGCGTCATTCTGTATGCACTATTGGGAATCTCCTTCACCTTATTCTGATAAGGTCGAATTTTGGTCATGATTTTGGCAGGGAGCTTTTTCTGAAAGTTTGTCTGATGCCATGTTCATAAAATGACGACTTTGCGTCGTTGCGTCTTTCCACCAACAAACGTGCTGGAATATGGTCGCGCGACCCGATATTTCTGCCACCGAATGGACGTTGGCAGAATCAGTCGCGCGACCAATACAGAGCACAAGGGGAGGGGGTGGGGGGGAGGGGTGGGCCGGCCGTCTCCCCCGCAAATGTGGAGGACAGGCCAGAGGCCACTTCTTGCCATGGCAAGGGCTCGTCGACAGCCAGCAGCTCGCCGACGGCCAGCAACTTGCCGACGGCGAGTAACTCATCGACGGCCAGCAGCTGCCCGCCGAGCAGCTCGCTGGCCGTCGGAAAGCCAGCTGTTCGCCGACGGCCAGTAGCTCACTTGCCGACGGCATGCAGCTCGCTGGCCGATGGTCAACGATTACGAAGAGAAGAATGTGCAACGTCGCAAGGGCGAGGACTCGAGGCCAATGGCCTCGAGCCCTCACCCTCGCATCCTCCCTCATCATCGATTGTGAGCAGGGACAAGGGGAGAAAGTGAGATAATACGTGGAGGAGAGATGCGGGTGGGAGAGAAAAACCAGCGAGGAGTAGGTGGCAGTGACTGGGGTTTGTTTGAAAACATTTGGGATGTGTACGGGATGGACCTGCCGCGCACAAAAGTGGGTATCGGAGTCATATGGTTAAAAGTGGATAACGGGCTCAAGTTTTTTCAATTTTCTTGAAAAAGAGCAAAAAGTGGGGAAAGCGTAAATACCGAGACAAAAAGTTGGGAATCCTATCTGCGATTCCCAAAAAATGGGTAATCTACGCATAATTTTTTCAAAAGGTGGGTAAAAAGGAATTCCCCCCTTTTAAAATTCATTCCATCTAAGGTTGTTTGGCCTCTTCATGTTTTGATTTGAGCTTAGTGTGCTTGTTGCCTTACATATCGAGCAGAATTTTCTAGGATGTTATTTGTTGAGTTGTTATTTGACAAGGGTGTTATGGATATGACTGGCGTTTTTTTTGTCCCAAATGTACATGATTCCTTGAATTGTGCAAGTAGGCTTTCATGTCATTACATTTATTACCTGCCACGCGTTTCTCTCAGGAGTTTTATGCCGATCGGTCGAGGGCATTTTGGCCACCTACCTTGACTCCCAGTTTTCTGTTCCCAACTACTTCGACACATTCAACCACTTAGTAGAAGAGGTCAATAGAATTTTCATGAAACACATCAATACTTGGATACTGTCCGGTCGACTTCTTGATAGTGCCAGAATTTTATGAAATCCCGCTTCGGTATCTTTGAAAATGCCCAACTTGTCTACGGATTTTCACAAAGCGACCACTCATGACGCGATGTCGTACACGTCGCTCAATTTTTGCACACAAGATCCAAAGATATGCCTCATTTTGTTTCCTGTTGTTGTATACATGTACTCGACATATCCAACACTTGTTATCGACGTACACTTGGAGCAAAATGTGAGTTATCCAATTTCCCAAATCCCTTAAATCGTCTTCTACTCCGCGCCTCTTACGCCTCTTGGCATCACTAGCTTACCTTGGTTTTCTTATTTACGATTATCTTGCTAGGATGTGGCAAATGCCAGGTCTCATACATTCTTACGATCTTAGCCTGCATCATCATTGTGGGTTTTTGGAGGAGCTAAATGTTATCCCAAGTGCTGTTCTTTAGGGGGTTCTCGAGTGAAACCCAAATTCGACTGGCACTTCCCGAGCCGTTCGATCACGCAAATTCCGAGGGACCAACGACCAGGATGTGGTCGTCAATGTTGGAGGTGTACTTCACCGCTGCTAGGGTCAACCACAACACAAAGAAAATTGAACCCATGGCCTCGATTTTGCATGGCACGGCTTTAAGTTGGTGGTTTGACCTAAAGACCATCCAATGGTAGCAGGAGACCGGCGGAGCTGCATCAACGGCTCGTGCGACCGCTCTCACATCGTTGACGGCAGGCGTAATACCTCTTGAGCAGATCAATCTAACATGGCACGACTCTCTCAGGCCAGCAGAAACGTGGAGCGACTTCACGCGCGCTACACTCACTCGCTTGCTCGCTTTGTTGTTTTCCTATATGCATGTGAATCCGTGAAATGTACGAGTGGAAATTTCTGTCCTTCCATTTTTGGCCCACCGCATTTCAGGGCTTTCAGGCCGACTGGTCAAGGGCATTTTGGCTCCCCGCCCCGAGCTCCGGTGTTCTACTCCTCAAGGTCTGAAATGATCTACCACCTTCTTGAAAGACGAGGAGTGTCATCAAAGGCATCAACATAATGATACGTTTGATGGTGTTGGAATTTCATAAAATCGTGCGTCAATATTGTCAAAACCCCTCGACTTCTCGACGGAGTTTCTCGAACGGACCACTCATGGTGTTGTGCTTTGTGCCGTTCCTGTACAGTTTACTGTGACCACTCGGCCGTGTCCATACTCGTCCAGATCCCTGAGGCAGGCGGCCCTGGTGACACCGGCGCGACGACAGGCGGGGGACTACCCGTCTAGAGCTAACCGACCACTGTACCAGAGCCACAGATGTCACCGGGACTCCTTGCTGTGCCTTCTACGTCTTGCAGGCGCCTTTTGGCGGACTGGGCATGAGGCCCATTTGCATGTTTTTGCTTTGTATACTCGCTGTCAGTCAATGGATGCATGCATGTGACCAGTCGCTGCGTCCGTCTTTTGATTATGCACGTCTAGGTTTAGACGGCGTAGGATTCTGACATGTGTGCGTAGAGTTACGGCCAAAACAGTGGTTTTGGGCCGGTTTTAGGACAGCTCTTGGACTGCCGCGTGCGACACCCGCCGTGCGCCACGGCAGGTGTTTATGCCCTGGACTTGTCAGGTATCATTTCTCTCTGCATATCCTATATTGAAGCATTCTGACACTTTGACTTGTGTCTCCTAGCCAAACCCTTGCCGTTGTGTGTACGACCTGTGACTGTCGTCACCGTCTGACCAGGCACTGACGCCCGGTCAGCGGCCGTGTTGCTAGGAAGCTTCTATGTACTTTCTCATGGTATCAGAGCAGTGAGACAGTTCTCACTGAGCTGCGCAGCAGAGACGTAGCAGAGCAGCAGCAGCGAGAGTCACCGCTGCAGCAGACCTTCTGGGATCTGTTGGAGACGGCCGGTCGCCGTCCGCGTACTCCACCCACCACGTGAGATCGCAGCTGCTGAGGCAGCAGCAGCGGCGCGTACCGCCACACAGAGGTGTGTGGCGGCTGCGGTGCGTGCAGCCGCCACTCCCCCCACAGCCGCAACAGCACAGCAGCAGCAGCAGAGGCGGTGGCGGCAGTAGCACAGCAGCAGCGCAGCAGCAGCGTCGGCAGCAGCAGCGGCGCGTACCGCCACACAGAGGTGTGTGGCGGCTGCGGTGCGTGCAGCCGCCACTCCCCCCACAGCCGCAACAGCACAGCAGCAGCAGCAGAGGCGGTGGCGGCAGTAGCACAGCAGCAGCGCAGCAGCAGCGTCGGCAGCAGCAGCGGCAGCAGTGGCAGCGGCAGCGTAGCAGCGGCAGCGGCAGCGTAGCAGCGGCAGCGGCAGCAGTGGCAGCGGCAGCGTAGCAGCGGCAGCGGCACAGCAGCAGGAGCAGCAGTCGCGGCGGCAGCAGCAGCGCAGCAGTGGCAGCAGCTGCAGCGAGTGGCGGCGGCAGCCAGCAGCAGCGCGCGGCGGTGGCAGCCAGCAGCAGCTGCAGCACGCAGCAGCAACACCGCGCGTAGCAGCAGCCGCCGCGCGCAGCAGCAGCAGCAGCAGCGCAGCCGCTGCTGCCACCGCTGCACACGCAGCTACGCAGCTGCTGCTGCAGCTGACAGCACAGCTGCAGCAGCAGCTGGGCGTAAGCTGTTGCGCAGCTTTTGCGGAGTTGCCGCGCGCCACCGCGCAGCGGCAGAACCATGACAAGAAAGAGAAAAAAAAAGGAAAAAAAAGAAAGGGAGGGGACGAGCTGACATCAGCATTGTTGGTTGCTGACGTCATCAGGTCATGCGGACGTCAGCAACCACTTGGCGATGTCAGCATTACACTTAGCCAAATTTTCAACCGGAAAGTCAAAAGTTGCCAGCGTTTCAACTCCCCGAGAAACGCAAACAATTTTGAAATCCGGCAAACTTGACCTGTTGTCCCATAGTGAGCGGCGACATGAGTTCACCCGACGACAAGGACAAGGGACCAGGTGATCCCTCCTCCTCTTCTTCAGGGGTATTGAGCCCTCGCTCGCAGGCCATTGAGGACCTGCGCAGCCAGCAGGAGGAGATGCGTCGTCTGCAGCGAGAGCAGACTGACGTGATCCGCACGCTGACTGAGCTNTGTCAGCATTACACTTAGCCAAATTTTCAACCGGAAAGTCAAAAGTTGCCAGCGTTTCAACTCCCCGAGAAACGCGAACAATTTTGAAATCCGGCAAACTTGACCTGTTGTCCCATAGTGAGCGGCGACATGAGTTCACCCGACGACAAGGACAAGGGACAAGGTGATCCCTCCTCCTCTTCTTCAGGGGTATTGAGCCCTCGCTCGCAGGCCATTGAGGACCTGCGCAGCCAGCAGGAGGAGATGCGTCGTCTGCAGCGAGAGCAGACTGACGTGATCCGCACGCTGACTGAGCTCCTGCGCGCTCAGTCCACGCCTTCTCCGCGGATTTTTGAGGGAGCTGCCGGTGTTGCGGCCTCCACCCAACACTCGGCTCAGGTGCCCGTGACAGGTGCCCCGCCTGCTTCACCTCCAGGTGTGGTTTCTCCACCACCTGCGGACCTCCTTGACGACGAGCCATTCATGCCAGGCTTCGAGGATGACTCCCCGGAGCGAGAGATTCGTCTTCTATAGGAGCGCCTCCATAAGCTGCAGAAGGGTATCCGACCTCCACCCGTCTCCCCGATACGACCGTCACCTGACTTCCCCGGTGATCACCCCCTTCCAGGAGTTTTTCCCGTCTCTCACCCTCCTCAGACTGTGGCTGCTCTCCCCACGGAGCGACAACCAAAGGACTTTGAGGCACCACCTCCACGGTTCATCAACGAGGATGGATTTGACTGCTGGGAGATCCTGTTTCAGGTGTGGGCCACTTCTGAGGGAGTGTGGCCTTACTACCACAGCACATACCAGTCTACAGATCCAGCACAGGTGCTGACAGCAGCCCGGGCCATGCGAGGGCTTCTCTACGCCATGCCACGCGAGACTTTCGTTGACTTCCGTCCCTTCCTCGGCGAGGCTAGCACAGGCACCGGAGCTGATCCTCGTGGAGGCTGGGATCTGGCGTTGTCCCTACTGGCCGCAGAGACGTACGCCACGCGTGCGTCACACATTCGTGCTTTCCACTCTCTCCGTCAGGGACCAGTGGAGCCTGCAGCGGATTACTGGCGACGCACCATGCGTATCTAGACGCGTCTAGGGACCTCAGGGGGCACACAGCTGTGGGCGCTTCGGACGATCATGCTCGGAGTTTGCCTGGAGTATAACGACATATTCACACGGTACAGCGACGCCGCTCTCGAGCCTTTCTCAGCCACCCTGCAGCTGCTCCCTTGGGCCCATCAGCTTTTCCTCCAGGTGACATCGGCCCGCGAGGCAGTAGTAGCACATCAGGAGACTTCCCTCGCTGCAGTAGTCCTCGCCTCACCACCATCTTCCCTCCTGCACTCACCCTCACCTACCTCCATCACGACCTCATCTTCCTCCTCCTCTTCGACCCCGTCTACACCCACGCAGACGTAGGGCATTGCAGCAGCTGCCCAAGGGAAGAAGAAGAATAGGAAGCGCGGATCGGGTCAGCAGCAGTCGTCATCCAGTGGTAGCAGTGGCCGTTCCGTGCACTGCTACAACTGTGGAGGTGCCCATCGCTACACCGAATGCCAGCAGCTGCTCGACTGGGAGCGCATCACTCGCGGACTTCAGGCTGCGCATGCTGCTCGCACCACGTCCGGCACGTCGACCGCACACTCCTCTGGACGCGCGGCGACTACGACTGTAGCTGTTCCTGCATCCTCACCAGCGAGCAGCAGTGATCCAGATCCACGTGACCACACCATCGCCGAGCTTCGTCATTTTCTGGCGCTTTGCTTTCAGGGAGGTGTGAGTGTGTTGTCATCATCGAGTGGGTCACAGACTGCTTGTTCGTCCGTCCTCGTGACTCGTGATGACACGTGTGGGGGAGCACAGTCCGCATGTGATGATGATGGGCCTGACCGCACTGACTGGATTCATGAGTCTCACCTTCGTGATGTACGTCGTTCCTTCCCACTGACGGCTCAGTGTTTCTCTGATGCCGAGTGTTCCATTGCTCATTGTACAGTGACGTCCACCAGTCGTGAATCCGGTGGCACTTGGATCATCGATTCCGGTGCCACCCACCACATGATGTTTCGTCGTAGTGACTTTGTGGTACTTGGTCCTGTCACGACTGTCCGTTCTGTTCGTACAGGTTCTGGTCAGTCCTTACCGGTTCACGGTGTTGGGGTTGTATGCTTTGATGGTCCGGCTGGCCCCCTGTATCTCTCCGACGTGCTGTTTGTGCCTGATCTTGAGCTCAGTCTGCTGTCTGTGCGTGCCTGCACTCTGATGGGTCTCTCCGTTGAGCATACCGCTGATTCAGCGACTGTGACTGCTCTTGACACCCGTAGCATTGTCCTGCGTGCTTCAGTCGTAGATGATTTGTACCGCATTGCTCGGCCTTCCTCCCCTTGCTCTCCCTCCTCCTCTGGTCGCGTGTTTGTCACTGGTGTTCTATCCACGGAACACCAGCGGTTGCTTCACCGTCGTCTGTGTCACGTGGGCTCCGACACTGTGTCGAAGCTCATCTGGACACAGCCTGCTCTCGGTCTTGATGTGGCTTCTTTCGAGAAGCCACCCAAGACCAACTGTCTTTTTTGCGCTCAGGGGAAGATGCACCGGTGCACTTACCCTGATTCGCGTTCCCGAGCGCTGAGGCCCCTCGAGTTGGTTCACTCGGACCTGCTCGGTCCTCTCCCGGTCGAGTCGCTGTCCGAGAGGGGCCGGTATGTTCTGACGCTGACTGATGACTTCACCCGGATGCGGTGGGTCTATTGTCTGCGTCAGAAGAGCGACACCGCCCTTGCAATTCGGCTTTGGCTCGTGATGGCTGAGCGTCAGTCTCGCCACACGCTACATACGTTTTGCTCGGATCGCGGCGGCGAGTTCCTCGGCGAGATGGATTCCTTCTTTGCTGAGCACGTCATTTTTTGCTAGGTCTCCGCTCCTGCTACCCCACAGCAGAACGGTGTATCTGAGCGCTGGAACCGCACCATGGAGGATGCGGTCCGCGCCATGCTGTCTGAGTGCGGTCTCCCGGAGTCCTTCGCATTTGAGGGCTTCGCCTACATGACTTGGGTCTGGAACCGCCTACTGCATGCTCCGCTTCCGGATCATGTTACACCGTACGAGCTCTGGTTTGGCCACCGTACCGATCTTCGTCTCGCACGCATCTGGGGATCTTGGCCTCCGTATGGTACACCGAGGACCAGCAGGGGTCCAAGGTCTCCCCTCGGGGTGGCTTGTGTGCCTTCATCGGTATCTCCTCGCGGTCAAAGGCCTGGTGCTTCTGGGACCCCACTCGCCGTCGTGTCATTGAGTCCCGTGACGCGCTGTTTTTTGAGTCACTCACATACCGTGATCTGACTTGGATCACAGCGCTCTCTGCGGCTCATGTCCCTTCCTGTGAGGGTCCTCGGCGGATGGGGGAGACCTCTTCGCCAGCGACCATTTCTCGTCAGGCTGATGTGTCCGCTCGAGTCCGCTCTCGATCTCCAGCACTTGATGAGCCGGCTATTATTGCCGTTGGTCTAGAGATCCCGCCTGTCCAGCGTGCTTCGCACCCCACAGAAACCGCTGCTCCCACGCCTCCTCCTACATCACCATCTGTGTCCACTGGCACCCCTGTTCCGGCATCTGACCCAGTCCAGCCCACTCTTGTCTCTACGTCGGCTGACACTCCTGTCTCAGTGTCTGGGCCAGCCTTGCCCGCTGTCATCCCCAGCTCAGTGTCCCCTATACACGCATCTCCGCGCACGGCATCTCCGACTGCCTCGTTTCAGCCCTCACCAGCTGTGGTCGTACCTGTCCCTGTGGTCGCACCTGTTCCTGAGCCTGAGGTGCGCCCCTCGATCTCCGGTTACTCCCGTGAGCCCAGTGGTTGCCTTCGACCACTGGATTCTGGAGCTCAGCGAGCGTCGGGTTCCGGACCCAGACGTTCCTCTCGTAGCATCGCGAACGGTGATCCAGGCACAAAGGCCTTAGGCCTGAGTGTCTGCACTGAGCTTTCAGAGGTACACCCAGCGTGCCCCATAGGGCACGACCTGGTCGCTCGCGAGTTCCATATCGCCTCTGACGCAACAGCTGATCTCGTGGCCGTCAGGCCAAACACTGAGGCTTGTGCACTTGCCACGTAGAGTTCCCCCTCTATGGCGCCGGAGCCGGGCACATTGAGGGAGGCTTTCTCATCGCAGGATGCTGATGCCTGGCGAGCTGCTTGCGAGGATGAGCTTCGCCCTATCCGAGAGCACGGAGTTTACGAGCTGGTCGACCTTCCCCCTGGGACGAAGGCGATTCAGGTCAAGTGGATCTTTCGCAAGAAAGTGAAGCCGGATGGCTCACTGGAACGCTACAAGGCCCGCTTGGTCGTCAAGGGGTTCTCTCAGATTGAGGGAGTTGATTACACTGACACCTTTGCCCCTGTCGGCCGCATGACCTCAGCTCGAGCTCTGTTCGGTGTTGTAGCTCAGCATGACTGGGAACTACACCAGATGGATGTGAACAACGCGTTCCTCCATGGCTCTTTGGATGAGGAGATCTACGTGGCTCAGCCACCAGGCTTTGAGGACGGTGACAAGGTCTGGCGCTTGCGCAAGTCCTTGTACAGCCTCAAGCAGTCTCCACGGTGTTGGAACCGGGAGATCACTGGCACCTTGAC
>SZWC01007372.1:59748-77332 GCA_023375785.1 Penium margaritaceum | reverse complement strand
GGATGACCCTACACAGCTGGGGGAGACAGTGGACGTGACCTTGCACCTCCGCCTTATCGGATCTCTGATGTACGTGGCCACTACCACGCGTCCCGACATCGCGTTCGCCGTCAACCTCCTCGCTCAGTTGTCGCAGGCTCCACGTGCGAGAGCTCTTCACGCGGCTCTACGAGTGGTACGGTACGTGGTCTCCACGCCGTATCTCGGACTCTGCTTTCGTCGGCAGTGTTCGGTGGTCCTTGACGGATACACTGACAGCGACTGGGCTTGGAGCCCTGATGGGCGCAGTCGCACTGGCTACTTGTTTCTGCTCGTTGGTACCGCTTTGTCTTGGCGAAGCGAGAAGTAGGGCTGCATCACACGTAGCTCATCGGAGGCAGAGTATGTGGCTTTGGGGGCAGGGGCTGCTGAGGCAGTTAGGCTGCAGCACTTGTTTCTTGAGCTTGGGCAGTCAATACCCGCCATTGTGTTGCGTTGCGACAACCAGAGTGCTCTCGCCATTGCGGAGAACTCTGGTGTTTTTCATGCTCGCACAAAGCACATTGCGGTTGAGCATCAGTCGTTCATGATCTGGTGGAGCGACGCGTGATCTCCATCATGTGGGTTGGCACTGACTTGCAGCGTGCTGATTTCTTGACGAAAGCACTTGCCCGCGGAAAGTTCCTGGTGGCCATTTGTTCTGTTGGGCTTCGCCCCGAGCGTGACAGTGGTTGAGTGTGGGATGTACGTTGACGTCTCATGTGTCTGTGTCACTCACTATGTGGTTGTACCAGTGCTGCACGCGTATGGACATGCGTACCATCGGGTCATGAGGGAGTGTTGTGCTTTGTGCCGTTCCTGTACAGTTTACTGTGACCACTCGGCCGTGTCCATACTCGTGCAGATCCCTGAGGCAGGCGGCCCTGGTGACACCGGCGCGACGACAGGCGGCGGACTACCCGTCTGGAGCTGACCGACCACTGTACCAGAGCCCCAGATGTCACCGGGACTCCTTGCTGTGCNAGGCGCCTTTCGGCGGACTGGGCATGAGGCCCATTTGCATGTTTTTGCTTTGTATACTCGCTGTCAGTCGATGGATGCATGCATGTGAGTAGTCGCTGCGTCTGTTTTTTGATTCTGCACGTCTAGGTTTAGACGGCGTAGGATTCTGACATGTGTGCGCAGAGTTACGGCCAAAACAGTGGTTTTGGGCCGGTTTTAGGACAGCTCTTGGACTGCCGCGTGCGACACCCGCCGTGCGCCGCGGCAGGTATTTATGCCTTGGACCTGTCAGTTGTCATTTCTCTCTGCATATGCTATATTGAAGCATTCTAACATTTTGACTTGTGTCTCCTAGCCAAACCTTTGCCGTTGTGTGTACGACCTGTGACTGTCGTCATCGTCTGACCAGGCACTGACGCCCGGTCACCGGCCGTGTTGTTAGGAAGCTTCTATGCACTTTCTCACTTTCTCACTTTCAGGCCGACTGGTCAAGGGCATTTTGGCTCCCCGCCCGGTGCTCCGGTGTTCTACTCCTTAAGGTCTGAAATAATCTACCACCTTCTTGAAAGACGAGGAGTGTCATCAAAGGCATCAACATAATGATACGTTTGATGGTGTTGGAATTTCATAAAATTGTGCGTCGATATTGTCAAACTTCTCCACGGAGTTTCTCGAACGGACCACTCATGGCACGACGTCGCACACGTCATTTGACTCAAGCACCCAAAATCCAAGAAACATCTCATTTGGATTCTTGCTATTGTATACATGTGCTCGACATATGTGTCACTCGTTACCAAAGTTGACCTAGTTCTTGTTGTGTCTCTGATGTACACAAGTGTGAAACTCGTGAGTGGGCATTACTCTTCTTACATTCATGGCCCACTGCACGGTGACTTCAGGATTTTGACACCATTATGCCGCGGTTCTTTTGGGCAACTGCTCCGACCTCAGGTGTTCTGTTCCAAAGGTTTATGAAAACTTTGATCACTTTCCGGAATGATGGAGTGAAGTGTTTTGAACCGTGTCGTTTTTGGATATTGTTCGGCCGACTTCTTATTGACGCTCGACCTTTATATTTAAGCATCACGATATTCTCAAAGCCCCCTGAATTCTCATCGGATATTCTCGAATCCACAACTCACGAAGCGATTTTGTACACGTCGCTCGGCCCGAGCGCCGAAAACCCGACTTATGCCTCATTCTCATTCTTGGCATTGTGTATATGTGCTCGACACAATTGAAAATTGTCATATAATTTAACTTAATGATTAATAAAAATTATCTATTTTATTCAAACACCCGCATCGTCTTTTGAGCCGCACCTCATCCTTGTGAACCACCAGCGTTATGGTCGGCGTAACATTGCTAATTACAAATTATCCAGTTCTCTCAATTCCTAAAACTATCTTGTGCTCCTCATGTTATGTTTAGAATGAACTATGTTCCGTTCAGCAAAAAATTGTAGAAGTTGGAAATGCAGGGTAGAAGTGTAGAGGATAACAATGTAAAACGACTGCAAAAGGTAGGAACTGTATTCCATGGCTAGATCTCTGAAATAGCTAGTAGGAACGCCTAGTTTCGTTTTCCGCCAAAGCACCAACAGCACGCGGCCCTACCCCGGTGGACGGTGCGCCGAGTCGCCATCAAGGCAGCAGCAGCGGGTTCCCTTACAGCCTCCCCCCCACCGTGCCCCTGAGGGATCGTTCGTGGCACGCGCCACGGTTAGAAGCGCGCTCCCTCATCGCTTTTCTTCTCCTGCCATCCAGCTCCTCCCTCAACGCCTTACTTTCCGGCATTACATTCTGGCTGCACTGCCGACTAAGCGAAACTAGCAGGCTGGAGGAGGACAAGGGAGAAACGCAACTTGCAGTTCATGCGTTGCGATTTGGACAGTTGCCGCCGTCAGAGAGAGCACCTCTGCTCTTTTGACGGTGGCCTTCAGCAGCACTGCAGCGGAGGTGTCGGACGCTAGATAGCTGTTTGCAAGGTGCGTACACATCCAGAGCGCGGGACGATGGGCTGTATGCTTCTTTCTGTCGCTTGTGCATTCCTTGCGATGCACTCAGTGACTAGAACATGATGTTCATTCGCGCGCACCATGAGTCATTGTAACGGTGATGGAACGGAGGCAGTGCGAGTGAGGCAAGAAACAGAGCGCAGCGTGTAGCCGCGGGGAGAAGTCGGCATCGCCAACACCGCACATTCGTTTGCACTCGTGCTGCAATGCGTCGGAAAAGTCTTGCAGCAGCAGTGCAGTGCAAAAGCGCTGAGGTCAGCCCCAGAAATCGCCTACAAGTTCCAAAAACCGACTCATCATAACTCATGAGTGCGAATGGCATAGATCGATACGGTCGGGCTGCCGCTCGCCCCTCACCGGTGCTGTTGCTCCTTCATGAACCACATCCTCCGTAACCCCTAAGTCTCCTATCGTGTCGCCTCGTCGCATGTCGCGCGCGAGCCGTGGTCCTTTCTCGCATGCTCGCGGTTGTGGAATCCCTCTCGCATCCCCGTCTGCCGTCTGTGCGCTGCTCACGCCAATCATTTCGTCGCAATTCCGACCCTCGCCGCAGCCACAATACGCAGCTTTCTCCCAGTGGTCGCCTCCCCCACCCCATTGTACAAAGAGGTGAAGTGGACGAGCCGGCCGATGGCAGGGGCCCGTAATTGGCGAGATGGGAAGACGTGTGACGGCGTGCCTGGGATTCGATGAATAGGCAGCGCCTGACCACGCCACTCAACTTGAAAGGCAATAATGATGTCAGCATGAAATGTCCCTCTTCAATTTTACTCAAAATGAAGAAGGAAATGTGGTCGATGCGTCAGATAACTTGGTTCATAGCTATCGAAGCACTCTTCGACCTTCCAATCCGCAATTCAGCAGGCATTTCAGGGCAGATTGCCTTAAAGGCGCATAGGCGCTGGCAGCGCCTATCGGCGCTGCCTATCTATGAATAGGCAGCGCCGCGCTGCCTATTTATCGAATCCCAGGCACGGCCGACATGTACAACTTGCCCCTCTCGCCAATGGCGGGCCCCTGCCAGTGGCCGGATCCTCGCCACCTCCAAGCCGCGCACACACATGGCCCGTGCTGGATCATCTGTCCGCTAGCAAACATTTCGAATCCGCTCAAGTTTTCATCCGCGCCGAAGACTTGCTCTNAGGAAATGTGGTCGATGTGTCAAATAATTTGGTTCATAGCTATCGAAGCACTCTTCGACCTTCCAATCCGCAATTCAGCAGGCATTTCAGGGCAGATTGCCTTAAAGGCGCATAGGCGCTGGCAGCGCCTATCGGCGCTGCCTATCTATGAATAGGCAGCGCCGCGCTGCCTATTTATCGAATCCCAGGCACGGCCGACATGTACAACTTGCCCCTCTCGCCAATGGCGGGCCCCTGCCAGTGGCCGGATCCTCGCCACCTCCAAGCCGCGCACACACATGGCCCGTGCTGGATCATCTGTCCGCTAGCAAACATTTCGAATCCGCTCAAGTTTTCATCCGCGCCGAAGACTTGCTCTCTCGTAATGCGGAAGGCAGCTTCTCAAACCGCAAACAACTGCATGGCAGGCACCAGCGGTGCCTCACGCACCGTCCCATCACACCGTGCCCATCCACACACCACGACACCGCGTCAGCAAGACGCGCCGCGCTCAAACGAAAGTCTGGTGACTGCTGGAGCACCCTCCAGGAGAGGCTGCTCTTGTCCGACATCGCGGTTATCGCGATTGGTACACACTATACAACGCATGCTTGCTTCTCAATCACCGTTACATCGCATGACACCTTATTGACATTTTCAATTCTCTGAGAGGACCCAAGCTCCTTTCCTTTTTCAGGCCGAGACATCTCCTGCCGCTGGTAGGGAACCAGCATCAGCATCAAAACCGCCCACTTCTGTCGCGAATAGCGAAGATCGCAGCTCCTGCAACGACTCGTTGCTCTTCCACTGCTTTCTCTGCTTGTTGACTCTGGTGATGTTGCTGCTGGCTGCATCAACTGTTGCTGCCACCAGAGTCAGAAGCAGAGAAAGCAGTGGAAGGGCCTCTGTGCTCCCCAAAATCGCCTCAGCACAGTACGTGATGTTCTCAAGGTTGCAGCAGCAGCAGCAGCAGAAGGAGCAACAGCATCACCAGCTGCTGCACCAGCAGCATCAGCCGCAGCA
This sequence comes from Penium margaritaceum, assembly GCA_023375785.1. Lineage (NCBI taxonomy): Eukaryota > Viridiplantae > Streptophyta > Zygnematophyceae > Desmidiales > Peniaceae > Penium > Penium margaritaceum. The sequence goes on along the minus strand of SZWC01007372.1, from coordinate 72,187 downwards.
GCAGCAATGCCACCAGCTGCAGCACCAGCAGCATCAGCCGCAGCAGCATGAGCCGCAGCGCACGCAGCAGCATCAGCAGCACCAGCACCAGCACCAGCACCAGGAGCACCATCAGCACCAGCTGAAGCAGCAGCAGCAGCAGCAACGCCAGCAGCGCGTGGTGGGGATCTCAGCAGGACCATTCCTTGAATCAGGGGACAGCATGCAGCAGCTTCGCAACAGCCAATGCCACAGCAATCTTCAGCAGCACTTGACGTCGCCAACATGGACAAAAACCAAGGGCCAACCTCAGACACCACCATCAACAGCATCGGCGAGTGGTGCAGTGCAGTCAGCGAAAACAGAAGCAAGGCTACTGGCTGCAATGGCGGCCATAGCAGCAGCGGCACCGATAGCTGCAGGAGGAGCAGCCACAGCTTTGGAAGCTTCGGGAAAGGTAGGCCGCCATTCTCCATTGTCGTCCGAGAAGGTGGGGGAGGAGGCGGCAGTATCACCATTAGATCTGCTCCTGTTGTGGAAGCAGTCTGCAGTTGAGCCTCAAGACGTATCACCAGCCCACGCATCAGCACCACCACTAGTGGCGGCACTGGCTGCTGCTGCTGCAGGCTGCAGACGTGGAATCCACCACAGCAGTCGCATAGGCACGAGTGCGAAGCGGAGTTGGATGTGCAGCATGAGCAGCAGCTGCAACTCTGGACCGAGGGCCTTGAGCAGCATCAGCCACATTCAGTTGACATCCCAGCATTGCCAAGCATCTCTGTAGTGGAGCCAGAAGCAGCAGCAGCAGCAGCAGCAGCAGAAGAAACAAAAGCACCACCAGCAGCAGCCGCCCCAGAAGAAGCTAAAGCAGCAGCAGCCGCTGCCCCAGCAGCAGAAGGATAACCACCACCAAGACCACGTCCGCGAGAATCACTTGCAGCAGCAGCAACACAAAAACTCCAAAGAGGACTCAAGCCTTCCTAGGTTGATAGATGCTGTGGGCGAAGCAGCAGCGGCGGCGGCGGCGGCTGAGCCGCTGGCAGCTGCAGCATCGCTAACCTGTGGCGGCCGCTCCATGTGGTTGGATGGCCTTCCTTCTCCTAAAGGCCTGCCCCCCTCACTGCAGCTGAGCTACCCAGGCAACTCACACTACAGGGCCTGCGTTCCTGGGACCTCTGTCGGCAGCGCAGCATGTCTGCAGCCTTGTGCCACGATGTCCCGTCGAGGGAAACAGGAGGAACACAAACACGGTCACAAGCATGAAGGTGCTGCACGTGGACACGGCTCTTGCAGCCCAACAGCAAGGCCAGACGACCACAGCCTGCTGCCGCACAGCTCCAGGAGCTATTCGAGCCCGAACTTCAAAGCCAGGAAAGTCTTAGACGCTGCAAGTGAGGATGGGCATACCAGGTTGACACACAACAAACCCAGCAACACTCAGGGCCTTGGGATTCTGAGCCGTCTTATCATTGGCGACCAAGCAGCAGGACTGTCAACAACCACACCAGTGCCAACACCTTCGTCGGTGCAAGTCAGCCCACAATTCTTTCCATGCATTGACACAAACCTTACCAGCATCAGCCAGTTAGTGGTGCACAGGTTGGCCAAGGGACTAGAAATGGACAGTGATGCGGGTGATGCTACTCAAGGCACTCCTCCTGCAAGCCTCCGCCAACTCTGTGGAAGGCACCTTGGCATCGCCAAGCGTGCCGTGCATTGCTCGCTCTCCGGCGGTCGTTCTCATGGAGACTGCTTCCCTTGTCCCCGCAATGTGCCTCACCATCCCACTGGCATCCATTGTTGCAGCCAGTTCGCTGATCCAGTGGAACCGGTTCTACTCACAGACAAGAGTGGTTGTTCCATGACACCTTGCAGCCTGCCACACACAACCGTTCTGTCAGGCGATCCCACAAAGCAGTCCCCATACCATGGTGTGAAGCAGCGTGTTGCAAGCAAGTCCTTTTCAGGACAGGAACGAGAGGAGAGCCTTCTATCCTCCTCACCTTGGACCCTTCTCCACTCGCATCGGAGCTTTCCACAGCCTCCACAGGACGGCGAGACTAAGGGGAGGAAGAGACCTCCAGTGGTGGTGGGTGATGGGGTATACCTTGGCCAGATGGACCTCATCCGCCAGGCTTTGAAGAAACAAGGCCTGTTTAGCTGCTCTCTATCAGGAATGGACTCTGCGGGAGGCACGTTGTCCAGTGCAAAGCTGGCCGGGAATAGAGCAGAAAAAATGAGTCCAGCTTCGGTTTTGGAGGATCACCCAAAACCCACAGAGGCAGGAAAGACCCGAGGTGAATGTGGAGAGACGCACCTGTGGATGTGCTGTACACAGGGGCAGATACAAGACCCATGGGCTGGTTGTGATCATACCGGCAGTCAGGAGAGGGTGGTGGCTATGGGTGTCCGGGCAAGTGCAATGCCTCGGGGGGGAAGGAGTGGTTTTCTTGGAGGAAACAACTCTCTCCATGGTGGGTGGCTTGTCGTTTTTCCAGATGGTGCGGCTTGTGGATCCACCCGCCACAACTCTTCGGCTGGCAATGAGGTCCCAATGTGTCCAAAAAGAGAAGGAGAGGCCACTGAAAATGCTGAATACAGTCCACTGGACAGAGTAACAGGGTTAGGAGGAGTTAGGGAGAGGATCAATGCTGAAACTGAAGTGTTGAAGGAAAACGTGGAAGAGGAGAGTGGAGTAGACTGCAGTCTACACCTTTAAGGAGACATTGTATCATACATCAACACTATTCATGTGTGATGTGTGCGGTATGTGTGCACATGCTGGAAGTGAAGCTGAAGATTTGCATGATGATCAGAAGATATCCTTGCTGAAACAATGTTTGCCTTCCTCTGATGGGATGCATGTCATGCAAGAATACTCTCCACTCTATCTTCTGACTGTGCGGGCACTCAGAGGTAGAATTTTGCTGTGAGGAAGATGTTTTTTCCCACAAATGGAGGGAAATGGGTATTTGCAACGGCGTGCATGCAGGTTCTCCTTCAGTGAGAGCTGTGCACTACACTTCGCATGGTGCATGTCTTTACACACATTCACATGTACTTGCGTTTCTCATTGCTATTGGAAGGATTTGCACGCATGATGGATGAAATGTCAAGCATTTTCATAATATTCCCACCACATTGGTTCCCAAGAATTACCTACGTGTTCATGCTTGATACGCCTGGATAGGGCCATGATACATTTGCATTCCACACTACAATTTTATTTTTTTTGAAGCAATTGGCAGGGAACAGGAGTCCCATGCCTGCATGGGTGATTGCAAGCACATGTGCTTCTAATGTTATTCAGTGCATGCATCGTTCTGGCATACTCGTGGGTTTCACGGTTTACATGTGCCTGTTTGTGGTCATGCACAGGTTGTTGTTTTACACAGATTCAACCACATGCACAGACCGTGTATGGGAGATCACAATCTGTACTCAACGAGAGGGACCACCTCACCTAGTGCTGCCTCCTCACCTAGTGCCACCACCTCACCTATTGCCACCACCTCACCTATTGCCACCACCTCACCTATTGCCACCACCTCACCTATTGCCACCACCTCACCTAGTGCCACCACCTCACCTATTGCCACCACCTCACCTATTGCCACCACCTCACCTATTGCCACCACCTCACCTATTGCCACCACCTCACCTAGTGCCACCACCTTACCTATTGCCACCACCTCACCTAGTGCCACCACCTCACATTTTGCTGCCTCCTCACCTAGTGCCACCACCTTACCTATTGCCACCACCTCACCTAGTGCCACCAACTTACCCATTGCCACCACCTCACCTATTGCCGCCTCCTCACCTAGTGCCACCACCTCACCTATTGCCATCACCTCACCTATTGCCACCACCTCACCTGTTGCCACCACCTCACCTAGTGCCACCACCTCACCCATTGCCACCAACTCGCCTTTTGCCGCCTCCTCACCTATTGCCACCACCTCACCTATTGCCATCACCTCACCTAGTGCCACCACCTCACCTGTTGCCACCTCCTCACCTAGTGCCACCACCTCACCTATTGCCGCCTCCTCACCTATTGCCGCCTCATCACCTAGTGCCACCACCTCACCTATTGCCACCACCTCACCTAGTGCCACCACCTCACCTATTGCCACCACCTCACCTATTGCCATCACCTCACCTATTGCCACCACCTCACCTGTTGCCACCACCTCACCTAGTGCCACCACCTCACCCATTGCCACCAACTCGCCTTTTGCCGCCTCCTCACCTATTTCCACCACCTCACCTATTGCCACCACCTCACCTATTGCCATCACCTCACCTATTGCCACCACCTCACCTGTTGCCACCACCTCACCTAGTGCCACCACCTCACCCATTGCCACCAACTCGCCTTTTGCCGCCTCCTCACCTATTTCCACCACCTCACCTATTGCCACCACCTCACCTGTTGCCACCACCTCACCTAGTGCCACCACCTCACCCATTGCCACCACCTCACCTATTGCCGCCTCCTCACCTATTGCCGCCTCATCACCTAGTGCCACCACCTCACCTATTGCCACCACCTCACCTATTGCCACCACCTCACCTATTGCCACCACCTCACCTATTGCCACCACCTCACCTATTGCCACCACCTCACCTAGTGCCACCACCTCACCTATTTCCACCACCTCACCTATTGCCACCACCTCATCTACTGCCACCACCTCACGTATTTCCACCACCTCACCTATTGCCACCACCTCACCTAGTGCCACCACCTTACCTATTGCCACCACATCACCTAGTGCCACCACATCACCTATTGCCACCACCTGACCTAGTGCCACTACTTCACCTAGTGCCACCACCTCTCCAGCACCACGAAGGCAACTCAAGTCACCACCTCGACTTGTGCTATCAATTCACCTGTTCCATTACGTTACCTAATGCCACCACCTGACCTAGAGCAACCACCTCATCTGGTGCCACCATCTCACCTCGTGCCACCACCTCACTTAGTGTATTGACCTTTTCTCTTGAAAAAATTAGAGATGATGAACAAAGTTCTATACACTAGAAGAAGTGTATATGAAAGGAAGATATCATGCAAATATATAGAGGTGTGAAATTGAAGGACGTATACAAGAGTGTGAGAGAGGCACATCACATGCAAACATGGCAAAACAATGCCACAGGTGAGAAGAGCATTTTAAGTAGAAGTAATGAGTAATGGGGAGGAGAGAGGAAAAAACCATATCCCCTAAAACTGAGCAAGCAGCGGGCTCCCAAGAGACCTTTGGATGAACGTTGAACACATGAAATGTACACATCCATTAAAACTTGAAGCATGGTAGTTTCACACAAAATTTGGAGCATTCTACCTAGGGCTTTGCACCCAGGCCAATCCCCCCAGGCTAGAACACCTCACCCAAGCAGAAAGCAACAAAAACATATAGTAGTAATGATAAACAATATAGAATTATGCAGACTGCATATTGAAGCCCTCAAATCGCCACACTGTGGCCCAAATTCTCAATCTTTCTTGGATCCATGCTACCACCTCACATTGCTGACCAGCAGAACTAACAAAGATTTCTCCTCACAACCCTCTCTATCTATATCCCCCCCTCCCTCTCTCTATCTCTCTTTCTCTCCGCCTTCCTCTCTCCACAAGATTTTAAGGAGGTTACTCACTGCCTCGGCAAGATTCCAGTCAGCCTGGTTGTGATATGTATGCAGCAAGGATATTGGTCACCATGTGTCTGTGACTCACAAAACAACAATCCCTAGTGACCAACAGACGATGTACATGACAAAACACACAAGAAAGTTACATACAGCCGCAACAACATGGAGGGGCAATGTGGGACTGAACAAATGCTCAGCTTGGAAAAAAGAGGAGTTCATTATCTCGGCACATCATAGGTACACAACAGACAAACATAATATAAAAAAGCATTGAATACATTGTAATCAAGCACCGTGGTTGGGACGCCATCATATTGTTTTTGTGTGTCAATCCAAATGATCTGGAAACCACTGCTGGACCACGCTCATGCACAAAATGATGGTCAACATCAACATGCTTGGCATGCATGTGAAGCATGCCTTCATGATCTGTAATGGCCTTGGTGGTATAGTCACAATGGAGGGTGATGGTCGAAATGGGTACACATAGTTGCTCCGCCAATAGACATAGCAAGATCCTCTCACACTCTCTGCACTGAGCACAACGTATGAATCCTTACTGGGTCCTTGCATTGCAACCTTACTAACAGCTGTTTCAAGAGTTTAATTTCCTACCAACAAGGAAGATGTCCCTATTATGAATGAAAAAAACAAGTTTCAAGAGCAGAATTGTTGTCTGTGTATCCAATGACAACAACATATGACTGTGCAATGAGATAGACTGACTATACTTGTGGGGATGGTGTAGTACACAGCTACTAGTAAAGTCACCATGTGTTAGAATTTCACTGTGTCTATGGTGCTTAGGTCACATCAGCACAGTTTCAATGATGCTTTGGTCACAATTTCACCGTGTCTATAGTGCTTAGGTTACATTGTCAATGATTCAACGGTGCTTTGGTCACACTTTCACTGTGTGTATAGTGCTTAGGTCACATTATCAGTGTTTCAATGGTGCATTGGTCACACTTTCAATGTGTTTATAGTATTTGAATCACATTCTCATGAAATTGACAGTATAGGCAACATCAGCACTTGTGCTTATGGCCAAGCACATGACAGAGCCAATGAAGTGATGGTAATCTTTTACATTCACAAACTCTTCCGGCGTAGGCACATCCAATACATTGAGAAACTAGTGGTCAGCCGGATTCATTGGCGTCGATGCTATGGCCATTGTCTCATCGGAGGATGAGAGCAACTCAATGATACTGTGCATGTACGTGATCTGGTGAGCATGACAGGTGCAGCACTATCAATGAGGAATCAATAGATGACACCGGAGGATACTCTAAAGGTGACATAAAGCGGGACAAGGTCTGAGATTTAGGCGGTGATGACTGTAGAGATGGGACCACGAGGATCACAAAAAGAGGCTGGGAAAGAAGGTCACCCTCCTTGAATGAGTGTAGATGAGCATTCTCGTACACATGGGAGAGTGGGGTAAGGGAAGAACTGGCGGAATGCCGTCAAGGTCATAGAGGAAGAATGACTTAAAGATCATGGTGTCCCATGACTGATTGACATGTTGGTACACAAGGTCCTAGATGACCTTGGCCTTAAACTACGTTTAAACACCACAAAAGGAACAAAAGCGGGAGCAACAAGAGATCTTACCACCCCGCATTTCCTCAAAGGACCAAACACACACAAAAACCCTCTGACGTGATTAAGGTTAAGATCCACATGATGCTCATGCCATCGCTTAGACATGGTGAGTACTTGGGGAAATGGCTCATGCAAAATGAATTTAGCAAACCGAGCTACTTAAGGCTAGGAGGAGAAACTCATTTCTTGTGGGTGTGCATGGATCCAAGGACTCCACATGCATCCCAAGGACTCAGTATCGTGGGCTTTATAGAAAGCATACAAAAACCAAAAACACATACTCAGTTTGAAGTAGCAAAGCATCAATGAAGGGAAGACATAAATACTCTAATGAAGAAAAGAAACCCCATGGCACAGCAAGAAGTTGTTAATCAGGCGCAAGATATAACGACCAAGATCTCTGAGGAAGTCTTGGGGATTTTGCCCCATGAAGTCCCCATGAGGAGGTGCCAGGGGCAACACTCGGAGATGTAGAATGGAGGCTAGATTATTTTCTCCCCTGCCCTTAACTACTAACTCACAAGAGGAGTAAAGGGCAATTGCTGGCTGCACAGGGAGCATGCTAGAGATGGAGTTTACGTACATAGAACCAAGGCAATGATGCAAAAAATGCACATGCTTGAGCAATATTAAGGGAGAACCATGGATAGAAGTTGAGAAAGCAGAGGAGGAGACATTGCCAACAATGACACATACATCGACTTAAATAAGTTTTCAGAGCTGAATGATGGGGTGAGTGGGATAGGGTGAAAAAATGCTTATTCCATGACTAGAAAAACATTTGTGTGGCCTGTATTTCCAGGGATGGGATTGTCATTATGTTTTCTCCAAGATAAGGCGTGCAAAGCATGTCAAGAAAGGAAAAACCATCACATGGGAGTGAAGACATTGATGCCACAAAAAAAAGGAAATCACCTAAAAAATGTGAAAGAAACGGAAGGATGTCCCAGGAACAAGTGATGACATGTAGAGTGGCTGGAAGCTATGCAATTTGTGACTCAAAAACCCATGATCCAGAAACCACACGTATAGAGGGAAGAAGACCACTCATAGCAATGGTGCCAACAACAATGATAGTTATATTACCCTAACTGCAGACGATTGATATAAAAGATACAAAAACTGGCTACCATTGTTCAATCATCGAGATGCTACCAGGCTCTCACAATCATTCGCTTAATTGTGAAGGCACAGTAGGCCAGCAAGAAAATCCTCCAGATGAGGCTCACCTTTGTACAAAAACTTGCATGGTGGGACGAGGGGATGATGGATATGACTAAGAAGGGATGTATTAAGTAGGAAGTGGTGGAGAGTAGACCAATGAGAGGGACAACCAATGATGGGTTCCCCATGAAAAGGTGGCCATCCCAATGTGTGGTGGCGGGGCAAAAAGGGGAGCCCCTATGAAGGATTTCTCCTTTGTCGATGTTCTAGTGGACACAAAGCAAGCAAATGCAATGGTTTACGAAGTGATGGAAATTGAGGCTGTGAATAAACATACATATTGAGTTTGTATTAAGGAGGAAAAAAGCAGTGGTGTGCCAGCTTAAAGCAAAAACACCAAGAGGTGTGGATGCTCGATACAGTTGTAGAGGAAGTTATATCATAACCTTTACCATTGCACTTCCCTAGTTTTTTTCCTCACCATGTCTCTAAGGCGTAGGAGCGACACTGGTAGATGTGGCAATGGAAGAAGACAGAGCTGATTGGGATGGAGGGGATGCTATAGGAATAAAAAGAAAGGCTTGAGGTAGCAAAGCGATAAACATATTTGTTCAACAAACAGGTCCACCGGGTCCACAACTCCAACAGGGTGTTAAATGACCTGATGGTGTCGTCACTGCAATTTTTATAGTCTGACCAGTAAAGGTCAAGTAGTGGCAAAGAAGGGTAAGTTTCACGATGGGGTTGGCACTACATGTCCTTTTATGATCATAGAGGTGTTCAAGAGCAGTAATAATGTGTGCATAGTGAGTATTTGCATACCAGGTTAGAATTGGAACAAAGGCGGGTTTTGTGGTATGATCAACACAAATGTATCATGTTACCATAGATCCCTACCTTGAGGGTAGGTGTTAAAGAAAAAATCACATACTGAAAACGCTTTGCTCGCAGAAAAGTTGGGCCTAGTATTGACTTGGAAACAAAGCTTCAACATTCTATGTTTCCATACACATATATACACACAACTTGAGGATCCAACAAGTGATGTCCTTGAAATATAGACATTCTTGCACGTGAGAGATAGCTACAGTATTACTCCAACAATAATCAAGGAACAATGCAAGAGAGTTTTAATTAATCCCATTGGTGGCAAGGTATTTGCCAATTGGAAAGTTGGTTACTGCTTGAGTGGCATAAAAAATGAAAAGGAAATGTATGGATGTTTTTTAAAAACTTTTGATGCTTTCAAATGTCATGTGCCGATCCTTGGCAAGATCAGAATTCAATCTCAACTTTTTAATCCAATATTGAATGATTTGAAGTCCCAAATAGACTGTTATTTGTATGAAGATTGATATGCATAAATACCTCAAAGTAAAATCCATGAGGGACTCTACTTCCCTGATGAGCATGCACCAGGATCCTTCAATCGCCATTAATTGATGGCTAGTATTAGAATCTGAATTTAGAGACAAATACTTTTAAGTATCCAAAACGTATTTACAAGCCATGAATAATCTTAAACACTATTCAATAGAAATAGCCAACAAGTTTTCATCATTTTGGATAGGGGGAGAAGGGTATGGGATACAAGCATTTGTAACCCCTCTACAAAAATTACGAGTGTATCAGGCCTATGAATTGAAGAGTGTATGTAAGGGTTAGTTTAGAATGCACAGGGCATATTAAACCAAATAAAAAATTGTTCAGCATAAATTAATGATAATATGAAAATTCATTGTTGTTCTTCTGGACAAGTACATGCAATACACAACCTGAAACACCACCCCAACTTACATGAACAGTTGGGGGAGTTGTGGCGACAGATTACAAGAGTGCATGACATAAACATTGCAAGATGTTAAATGTTTACATTCAGGGGGAGGAGGGCATTAGAGATAGGGTCCGACACAAGTTTTGGCTTCCTCTAGAATAAAGAATAGGAGAAAATTGAATAGAAATACAAAATTGCATTACATTGAAGGAAATTTTATAGAAACCACAACTCATAGAAATGTTCATATTCATGTGTGCACACTATGATCATTACATGAAAAGAGTATCACATATAATCACCCAATTTGATTGAGGTGGGAAGGGGGATGTGTTGAAAATTAAAGGTGGTAAATTTTAAAGCAAAAGGTGAAATCAGAATAATTGAATGTTGTAAGACTGGAAGTCAAATCTTATGTAGTCTGTCCATCCATCGCACTAACCAGTTTGAAATGGCAAGACATCGGTGATTTTCAGATTTTCTACCACAGGGAAGATCCCCTGTCTATTTGATTGGCTAATAGCTGTGGCTCCATTCACTAAAATAAATCTGGTGCTTGTGTCAAAACTAGCCCATAAACAGCCAAAGTATTTTCTATAGGAAAAAATTATGTTTAATTGAACAAAAGAGTGCATGAAACATGGTAAGAGCTATACACATTTTGTCCCACACAAAGTTGGGCATTACCATTTTCATGCCTGACTAGTCTTTTCTAGGCAAGACATGAAGAAAATTTTTTTAAATGTTTAACACAACCACGCAAGCGAAGACCAATGAGAGCCATAGACATCAATACCTCCTCTCCCACATAACGGCAGGTCTCCTTGTTACAAGAGGATGAACTTTAGGAATGTTTAACACAAGTAGCATGCTTGAGGGACACTACGGATGGATATAGGATATGAAAGGCTACATCAATGATGGTTTGAAGTGATGTAGTTGACAATGGAATGATAGATGAATAAGGGAGTCCATACCTTGCAGTGATGGAGGGGAAGCGATGGGTGAGGGAGATGAGTTTGCGATGTAGGTCGTTGAGCGGCGATGGTTGGATGGGAGGAGAATCAAATGAGTGAAGCACATCAAAAAGGGCTGTTGATGAAGAGGAAGGGATATAATTCATGGGGAGGATAAAACAACAACAATGTCATTGATGGATCCAGTTGCAGGTACAAGAAGTCCTAGTATGAGGAGATGGAGGGTGGGGAGGAGGAGATGGAAGAGAAGACAATAGAGGGGAGGAAAAGGGAGGATGCCTGTCAGGAGGAGGGGTTTGTGCTGAGGGTGGGGTTGATGGAAAATATTTTTGGAGGAAGTTAGGCGAGGATGAGGCTCAAATGATGGGGCAAAAGAGGGATAGGGAGGAGGGGGAGGTTGGGCTTGAGATGTTGATGAGGGAGGGAAAGAAGGAGAAAGCAGGAACAACAGGCAACAGAAGGAGAGAGATAGATGCAGAAGTGGTCAACGGAAGCGTGGGTAGAATGGTCAAGGTAGTGAATGGGGTGAGTGGTGAGGGAGAGGTCCAAGGAGTGAAGGCAGTTGAAGAAAATATGGCAAAGGGGGAAGAGGGTGGAGAGGGGGGAAACAAGGAGAGGAAGGAATGGGGAGAAGGGGAGGCACAACTGTGAGGCAACGAAGGAGGAAAAAGGTAGCAAGAGAGGACAGTGCACTAGCCTTTGGATGTAATGATAGAACACATGTAACATCCTTGAGTACGTGAATTGTGTGAAGAAGTGGTGAAGGACAAGACTATGCATGAATAAAGGTCAGACTAGAGACCTAGGCTAAAAATGAGGGGAATCGTGGGAGGAGAGTGCGAGGTGCAACAGACACACGAGAGATGACAAATGCTGCAGGGCACCCACACGGGAGGACAACAAGGACATGGGTGCCAAGAATGAGTGGATAAAGCACAATAGAAAAAGTAAAGTGACGGTGAAACAAAGGCAGAAAGAAGTGGAACAAATGCACATGGAAGAAGAGGCAGTGCAAGGGAAAAATGTGGATAAAAGGTAGGAGATGGTAGGAGGGGGAGAAATGCAAGAAGTGAATGAAATTCCAAAGAAAAGGAAATGGTAAGTAAGAGAGATGAGGAAGAAAAGGAAAGAGATAAAAGAGAGGGTGGATTGAATATTTGAGAGAGAGAGAGAGAGAGAGAGAGAGAGGAGGGATCTATGGTTGAGCGGGATGGGAGAGTTTGGGGAGGCAGCGAGAGAGAGACAGAGAGAGAGAGAGAGAGAGAGAGAGAGA
>SZWC01007372.1:16577-58762 GCA_023375785.1 Penium margaritaceum | reverse complement strand
CAGAGATTAGCCTAGATCTACTTGTTAAGTGGCTCCAAAGATTGGGTCGCACGATTCAAATAGAAGAAATAAAAAGGAAATATTGATAACAAAAGAATGAGAAACACCATGAAATAGGTTATAAACAGTGAGATAGAAGAGGGTGATAATGACAGTGATGAGGATGATGACAAGGATAATGACAATGAACGTGATGATGATGCCCTAAGGTGATGGCGAGAGGTGACTGCAGGAGGTGTTTAAAATGATGGCTTTGATGAAGATGAAGATTTATTTGGAGATGGTCTTTATAATAATAACAAGGATGATGAGTTAGAGGATGATAACAAGGGAGGGGGGAGGGAGAGAGGGAGAGAGAGAGAGAGAGAGGGGGGGGGTTAGAGAGATGGAGTGAAGGAGATAGAGAGGGGATAACAAGAGAGAGCAAGAAGAGGAGATAAAGGACATATAGTAGAAGAGATAGGTACATAGAGAGAGATAGATATAGAGAGATAGAGAAAGATAGAGAGGGAGAGAGAGATAGAGAGCGAGAGAGAGAGAGAGAGAGCGAGAGAAAGAGAGAGAGAGAGAGAGTAATAGAGAGAGAGAGAGAGGGAGATAGAGAGAGAGAGAGAGAGAGTACGGTAGGGTAGGTGGAGGAAGGGAAGGGGCCTAAGGGGAAAAGTCAAAGGAGGGAGAAAGGGTGAGCCGATGGAGGGGGGTGTGAGGGGGTGTACGGATGAGAGGGAGAGTGGGAGAGTGTGATGGGGGAAGAGGTGAAAACATAGAGAGTAAGAGAGATAGAAGGAAAGAGACAGCACGCAAGAAAAATAGAGATAAAGAGATGGAGAGAGGGAGAGATAGAGGTAGAGAGAAAGAGATAGAGAGAGATATAGAGAGAGAGAGAGAAATAGAGAGAGAGCGAGAGAGAGAGATAGAGAGAGAGATATATATAGCGAGAGAGATAGAGGGAGAGAGATAGAGAGAGAGAGAGAGAGAGAGTGAGATAAAGAGATAGAGAGAGAGAGGAAGAGAGAGAGAGGAAGAGAGAGAGAGAGAGAGATAGCTAGAGAGAGAGAGAGAGAGAGAGAGATAAGGATAAGTGGGACCGAGAAGGCAAAGGGAGGTTGGGCTGATGTATGGTGAGGTGAGAGTAAGATAAGGGAGGAGTCGGTGGAGAAGGAATGAGAAGGGGTGAGCTGAAACAAGGAGAGTAGGGTGGTTTGGACGAGGGACTGAGAGGATGGGCATGGTGGAGAGAGGTCAAGGGAGAATTAAAGAGATTCGGAAGGAAAGGGAAAGAGTAGGAGAGAGAGAGAGACAGAAAGAGACAGATAGAAAGAGGGAGAGAGAGGGATAGAGAAAGAGATGGAGAGAGAGATAGAGAGAGAAAGAGAGAGATTTCTAAAGAGAGGTATATATATATATAGAGAGAGAGAGAGAGAGATAGAGATAGAGAGAGAGATAGATAGAGAGAGAGAGAGAGAGAGAGAGTTTGCGAGGGATAGAGAGATAGAGAGGGATAGAGATAGAGATAGATAGAGGGATAGAGAGTTGAAAATGCAGAGAGAAAGAGAGGGAGAGAGATAAAGAGAGATTGAGAGGGAGATTGGGATCAAAGGGAGATGAGAAAGGGACACAGGATGTGAGTAGAGAGGAAAGAGGAAGGAAGAGCCAAGAGGGAGGGAAAGAAGGAAGGGCAGGCAAAGATGAGGAGAAAGATGGGTGAAGGAGAGGGGAAGGGCAGTGAGGGGGGTGTAGGAAGGAAGGGGAGAGAAAGAGAAAGGGGGAGGGGGGAGAGAGGGGTAGAGATAGATAGAGAGAGAGATAGATAGATAGATAGAGAGAGAGAGAGAGAGAGAGAGAGAGAGAGGAAGAGGAGTGAAAGACAAGGTGAGGGAGAGTGGGGTCAAAGGGAGAAGGAAATGATGATGAGGAGGGTGGTAAAGTGGATGGAGGATGCAAGATGAGGGCGGAGGAAGGGCAAAGGATAGGAAGAGAAGAAAAGAAGGACGAGCAGATGATGAAGCGTAGAGGAGGGGGGGTCAAGAAGGAAGGGGAAGGGAAGCTCGAAAGGAGAGGGTGAAGGGGAGGAATGGAAAAGGGAGGGTGAAAGAGAGAGAGGAGAGAAACAGGGAGAGAGATAGAGAAAGATTGAAATAAAAAGAGATTGTTTGAGAGAGGGAGAGAGAGAAAGAGTAATAGAAAGAGAGGAGGAAAGAAGGAAAGGAAATGGGTGGGGCAAGAGGGAGATGGCGGCACCTATGATTACTCACAGAGGTGGGTCCACAGAGATGGAACCTCATGAGCACCAAAGAGGTGGGTGGTAGGTTGCACAAACATGGGAGACGCACGCTAACCATGGACCATTTCAGGCTCGCAAAGAAGGACAAAGGGGGAGGGCTAGATGAAATTCATTCAGTAGATTGCAGCTTAAGTGACCTCATTGACACGTTGATTTGGATGAGGAACAAGGGCAAGGTCTAAAACAAGGGCAAGGGCAAAAGGGAGGGCAACGGACATCAAGGGAAATGGAATCACTTGGATTCAAGTCTGAAGTGGAAAATACGACGCGAGGGTGAACTTGGTTGTGATACCATGTTGAGCATCAAAGGTGGTAATTTGAGAAGCAACAACTGAAATGAGGAGAAATGAATGTTGCAAGGCTACATATTGACTCTTATGGAGTCTGTCCATCCATCATCATGTACAGGTTGACATAGCAAGAGATTGGTGTCTTTTTTATTTATTGCTGCTAGGACAATTCCTCGACTTGGTAGTTGACTAGTAACGATGGCCGTAATTTCAAAAATCAATGTTGGGGCTTGTGTCAAAACTAGACCATAAACTGCTACATGATTTTCAACATGACATAATGTTATCCACTTCTACTTAACAGAATGATGCACTGCGTTTTACAAACATGGAAAAAGCACATTTTCATAAACTATGTTTTTCCATTACATACATCCATAAATGCACATTCCATAGAAACTTTTGAGTTTTTGCGAAAGGCTGGAGAAAGGTGGATCATGGAAGATGAAAAATACCCTTTATAAATAAATTCAAGGTGTACCAAGCTGATGAATTTAATTATGTATGAAGGGATCTTATACAAATATAGTAGAGCGAAGTAATCCAAGAGGATCCATGAAAACGTTGGCGGCCATGATCTATAAGCTAGGATAAAAGGAAAATGAACATCTTTTTACGTTGCAAGATATCAACGTAATGCACACCTAGGTAAACATCTCCAATTCACTAAGAGGATATGGAGCATCCTAAGTTGTCATTGATTGTGAATCTACATAAATGTATGATGTGTCCCTTCTTCTTGAAGCACCATAGTGGAGAAAAAATATACTATATTCCTTCTTCACCCAAAGATTGATAATTTAAGTATGCACCACCAATCCATAAAATGAAAGGCTAAAAAGGAAGATAATACCTAAATCTGTAGAGTTATTTACCTTTTGATGATTTTCATGAAACAATTCCATGTTCAGGAAAAACACAACCCATTGATGGTGAACATACATACATCTTAAATACTACAATCTCGTTTCACTTTTTTTAGAGAATTCATGGCCGTGTTGTTAATAACATGCAATGACCCTTTATAAATTGGCCTAATTTTGTTATGCCCACTGTTTGTGCCATCAGATTTTCTCCCAGCCATTTCTTGCACAAAGTGAACACGATACTCACTTTACACAAAAAAAATGTCTCATGTACGAACTTTTCTCAAACTATGTGTGCCGTGGTACAAATAATCTGAGAGGGCGTGGCCATAATTTGAAAGAAATTCATGCCACACCGGTCTAAAACGTATCAATTTGTAAACATTGCCATGTAATGTTTTTCAAGTTTTATCATTTTCACCTCACTTTTTACTTTAGTCTATGTACATTGTTCTTACATGTGACCAAATTTCAATCATGTCTTCACTTTCAAATATGTGGTCACCTTTCAGGTCTATAAGACAATGAGAATGTGATTTATTTCCATTTGAAAGCCTTTTGTTTGTTGTCGTCGGACTTGTGGCTGCTGGTCTTCCGTGTATGGCACAATTTTGTGGCCGTGGAAGTCTGCGTTCACACGATAAGCTCGTTGGTGAAACAAAAGAGCAAAACATTTCTCAAATGAGCCTGCCGGCCCAAAGCCAACAGACCCAAGTGAGGACTGTTCTGCTTGATTATATGCAAGCACGCAAAAGAGTTCTCCATGTCGCTCAATTATCCCCTTAGTAGAAACCATAGAAAGGGGATAAGATAGCAAGACTGCATTTCAACTCTAACATCATCGGATCTATTCGAGTTGGACCAATTAGGTTTAAACTGAGTAAACATCTTGTCTATCATTTTCTTGTTCTTTTGTGTATGAAATTTTAAAGTCAATGATCTAAGATTTTTCTAAATAGAATTCAGTTTTCGTTGTTCGATCTATTGATCCAATGACTGTAATCTTTTCCTCATGAACATAGTCACCTCTAAAACCAATGGTTGAATTTTGTTAGAAATAACCAGAAACCCAAATGATTTGTAGGAAACATTGGCAAAGATAGGACCCCTAGGACGTCAGAATAGGACAAGGACTGCAACATGTGATGTAAAATCTTCATAAAGCAAAACTTTACCTAAGTCTTTTGAGCCATCATTGTGCACACAACCATTGAGCACACAAACCTGTATTGTGGGCACACCTAAACACACGGTGTATTGTGCCCTTCCAATGTGGACACCTTGTAACGGATGCACGCTTTTCAAAGATATGCATTGTCAATCATGGAGTTCGTTGCACGCCAGGAGAACGGAGGCAAGGTCAATGAGGTTGACCTTGTTGATGAGAATGTCCGATCGACCAATGAAAAAAAATGATTTTTGTAAACAGATTGTATCAAACAGACTATCTTTACTGTTCAAATGGTTATTAAAGAGTTATGGAATGCTTCAAGTACTCGAGGCTCAATTTTCGAGGAGCCAAAGCCCGGAATTCTGGTTCAAATCTAGCCAAGAAAACATCTATGGTAAGAATTATGTGAAAGGAGTGTAACAAAGGAAAATTCATCGCGTCACTCCTTCTCTACTATTAGCTTAGCGCTAGGGTTTTGTTCTAGTGCAGCAATGCTGCATGGAATGATTAGGGTAGAAATATTTTTTATGTCTATGACCTATGATGACTATGTCCATTTGTTGCCCGGTTCGTCTGAACCAAAATGGTTAAGGAAACCATGTCCTCCTCCTTGTGAGACGACTATTGTGAGGGGCAACATTGTGGTTATATAGCTAGTCAAAAAACAGCACACGGCTCTTACATTGCTATCAGAGCAAGATCTGTTTGGAGAGAGAAGAAGGAGTGTCAAACACACATAAGCATCGGACCTTGCATCAATGAATAACGCAACAACGCAGCCGACAACACAGTTTACAGCTCGGAAAAAATGCAAGAATCTTTTGGACTGTTTTTCCAAAACTCGCCGGATCGGCAGAGAAAGAAAAGACTCTTAGCTTTGAGAGCAAGCTCATTGTAGAGCTTGTTGAATCAAAATATTGATGAGCCAAAAGCTTGATGAGCACCAATGTCCAAAGAAAAAAAGGTAGTGAGACGTGGGTGTCTCCAAACACCGCTTGGCTGGTGACTTTTGGACTAAGCTCGTCAAAGGGCTTGTCGAGCACAACAAGCCAAGCCCAACTGGCCAATCCCAACAGGACGTGTTGACAACCCAACCTGGACGCCAACAATAAGCACCCTGGCCTGGGGACATAAGGACTGGGAGCGATCCTTGCCCTCCCCCTCACCATAAGTCTACAACCCAAGGGGGAGGAGAGAAGTTCTCCCTCCCACCCCCCCTCCTGATGTTGGCCGATGGCCCAAGGGGGAAGAGAGGGGGCATTCTCCTTGTCCTCCTTCTCTCACACGGGCTGAAGAGGAGAGCGCGGTAGCCCCTCCCCCCACCCATCCACAAAGTGGATGGAGCAAAAACGGAGGAGAGGGTCGAATCCTTTCCATCCGCCCTTCTTCATAGAACTAACAGTGTCAAACGGGAAAAGAGGGACGAGAGTCCCTCTCCCCCCTCCCACACCGATGGTGTCAAAGGGGAGGAGAGGGACAGAAGTCCCTCTCCCCCTCTTCCAATGGCACCGACAGCGTCCGTGGGGAGGACACGGACAGAAGTCCCTCTTCCCTCCCTTCCATGGCACCGACGATGCCAAGGGGGGATGGGGAGGGGAGATTCCCCCCCCTCCCCATCCATGGCAAGGACAGCCCCAAAGGTACATTGAGGGGAGCATCTCCTCCCCTTCCCCACCCCTCCCCTTGCTTATGGCAGTGATAACGCCAAAGTGTAGTTGAGGAAAGAGTCCCTCGACTCCTCTTCCCTCCCGTGGTGTCGTCTATGCAACAAAGTCATAGAGGATAGCACCTCTCATTGATAGATCCGTACAAGGAGACGAGGGTCCTTCCTCCATCTACGGTGTTAGGGGACATGGGTCGGCACACAACTTAACACGAACGTATCCATTTTGGTGCTCAACTCTTTGTGTAAGGGTGGCGCATTGGTTGGAATGTTTGCATCCTACGTCTTTTTTTTTTCTTGGCTTGGAGGTCAACCCATGGAGAATATTTTGAGAGCAGTTTTGTTTGAACCCGGTTTGACCTCCATAAAAAGTGGCAAGATGCTCGGTCTGAGTTGTACTATATTTTTAGTATTTCTCAAGTATTGCCTTACAATGTTTTCTTGATCATTGAAATTTGGAAAGACCAATTGTGTGCTAAACACACCACCGAGTGACGCTAGGAAGATTGAAAGCACCAAAAAAAAGAAAAAGATGGCATTTGAGATGCCAGAATTATATTCATTTTGTATGAATTGTAAAGTGGAGGATTTCTTTGTTGATCGTTTTAAAACGATTTAAAATGGTGATGTTTTTGGTCGCCCCTGAGTGTGTGGTCGATTTGACCATGCGTTTTGACCCAAAAATATAAGAGCTCTCCTTGAGATTTTCCAGTTGAAACCACTCCTAGTTTTCTTTTTGTAATCCATTTGAAGCAAAAAAAGGAGGAAAACCAACAGTTATCCATGTCTTGGAAAGAATGAAATGGCAAATATTTTAACACAAGAAATTTAGCACCGACACTGATAAGGTGTGAAGTGTCCAAAATACTTGAGTTGTTTTGTGCAAAGACCCAAAATATTGCACCTTTTAAAGCCACGACATGGCTCAACAAAGGTTGTTCATGCCCTAAAAATGTTTTTTTACGCAGAAGGGCCTCAACGGCGTACACCGAAATGCAAACCACAATGGTTACATACATGGAGAGGAATTCTTCATTCTTCGTAAATGATGAAGGTAGTGTACTTGTTGTGAGCAATCGAAAACTTACCTACTCGTTGCAAAAATGAAAAATGTGCAAATAGCACAAAACAAGTGTCAATTGCATGATAACACAAGCATTACCCACATCATTGACATAAGTGCCAATTCCAGTACGTGCAATAGCACACATGTTGGTCGCAATATTCTCTTTGTCGAGCACACTTATGCAAAAGTGGGTATCACACTCAAATAGCACATGCCAAAAGAATCCATGATGCTAGTGTTGAATGCACTACGCATAGACTTTAGCATTATGACCAAAAAATACAGATTTTGTATCCACTTGAGTGTTGATTGCACACAAACACAAATGCGTGAGTGTAAATCCATTCGTGATGGTAGATTAACAAGTGCCGCTTTCATTTGGAACATGACCAACATGGATTGCCAAACGCATGATTGCCACGATGCATGGCCGATGAATGCATTGGTTAAATTGTTGACATGAGTGTCAAATGTTTCCTTCAGATAAACGTCATTTGCACAATTGACAAAAGTTGTGGATTACACTTTTGTCATGGGTGCTGAATGCATTGCTGATGTGGATTCTGAATGCACTATGGCCATACGTTCTGGTTTGAATAGTTATGACAGTGTTGGTAAAACACACGTCATGTGATGCTAGTTGCAACAATAACATGGGTGCCTCTAGCACCGCATCGTCTCAACTAGCAAGCACAGGCCAAATTCTTGCCTCATCATGCTCTCTTGCAATAGGACACCAAATGAAATCATACGATCTATGCACATTGCGGTTCTTTGGGTATGTGCATCAAGCATGTAATTTAAAGCAGCGAAAACAGTATGTTTTACATTTGCAAGCCATCTAGACAAAGTTGAGGATGGTCATACTGGCTAGTTCTTCACATATGGATTTGACAGGCATGTCCGGAAACAATCACGGTCGGCTATGGTGATCAGATTTATGCATGAATGGCGTAACAAAACTATGGCAATCTCGATCGACAACGACAATGACGACCATTCAAAGTTAGAAAATTTTCCCCTACAAAGAGAAGCTTGGAAAGGTACTTCTAAACAAAGTATGAACCATAGTTTATAGGATAAATCACATGTGTGATGAAGACAATTTCCTCAAATGTGGACCATGCTAAAGGTGGAAGAACTTCTATGTTTCCATAAATGGAATGCTATAGAAAATCTCTGTCAGTTGAGCACTAGTTCCACAACATCTGCGATTTTCATAATCGCAAGAGGTTAGCATGCATAACATAGTGCCGGACACAACCGACTTGTCAATGGATCATGGTATGCAATTCATGCCATTATACTTCAGCCATTTGAAATTGGGTACACGACATGCGTGAAAAACATGCATGACATGCACAAAACCTTGTCCACTATTTGTTGGTGCATCAATCAGGACATCAAGTTATGGATAAGTTGAAGGGACAAAATATCACAATGGTTTTGTGACATGTGAAAAAACGGACAATACATGCTGTTGTTTTTTGTGAAAATGGCAACACCATTTCACCAACCAAGTGGTTTGGTTGGCGGTGGATGTGTGCGACAACAGCCGCACGTCCCTTTGCGCTACAATGTTCAAAGGAAAATGCTATCATTTCATGACTAAGCCCGTGTCAGGAGGAGTCATGAGATGCTAAACAAACTTGGTTTGTTAGAACGCCGACTTGAACTTTGTAGATTTGCCAGCGCAATGCCTGTACATGGTGTGGACTAGATGCATCACTTCCATTCGAAGGTTTTGTGCATCAATAGTTATTGCCGATGCAAACAACAGTCCATGACTGAAAGTTTCAGGGATAATACACTCTTCTGAATTTTCAATGGTGAAACCATTGACTCCCTCTTACTCGGTTAGTGATGGACACATATTGTGGTACCGCTGATAAAAAGGTACATGAATGCACCAAGAAAACCTGTTCAAGAGACAAATGTTAATGTCTGTGGAGTTGTGAATGCACCAAAAATGGTAACTAATCCTTCTAAAGATATTGAATAGTTTAAGACGCCGCAATGCAGTGGACGAATATCGTAAGAGTCACTTTTGCCTATGACGTGATCAACAAGATGTCAAAGGTGAACAAATTTGATGGCCACACCTTCCGTCTGTTATCACTCGATGAATGAAAATGTCAGGGAAAGCGATAGAAAAAACTGCCCGAACCAATGTTGGTGACATTAGTTTAGTATTGTGTTGGAAATAGGACAAAGTTAGTAATGCTCATGAGAAAATGGATGAAAATGTGTCTTGAAATGGTGCATTATTCACAACACACCTAGATGTTGTGGCTAAATGGCGATGGATGGCTATGTCCCAATCGAAGACAATACCCTACACTTCACTTTTAAGGGTTTGTTTTCCATATATTAATGGAAAAAATGGACCTTAAATGATTTTACTGATTATAGGTCGGTATTTTGACCAACTTCCATGACCTATTATATTCAAATCTAGAAGATTGTGGCAGGTTTCACCATTTTGAGACGTTTTGGTGGTGCTGTTTCAAACCACAGTATCCTTTTCATGTAGCTCAATTGAGTTTCTAAAGGTCCCATTCTTGTATAAAAATGTGTTGATGATTTAAAATAAAAACCTTAACGTTTCGCGAAAGTTTCCAAAATTTAACACTTATGACAAGTGGTGTATGTGATGCTACGCCATGAGTCGTTGCTATGAGAAAACCAGCCCAAAATTGGATGTTTTGAGAGTCGTGAGACACATCCATCGCCCGTTATGAGTCAAAAAATCCCATGAAATGTCATTTTAACTGTTTTTTTTTCAATGTTTCACATGTTTTCCAACCTCTCAGAATGATACATGAAAAAAAGTTTTTTTTCAAGTTGGCTGACTAAAACACTCATGGTCGATAAACAGATGTATTCAAAATTCTTTTTGTAGTGGTCCATAAGCTCCCATAGAAAAGTGAAGATGCAAAATTTGGGGCTTGTGGATTTTTATTATGTAACATTACAGATTTGTTTTGTCTTCTCGATGTGTGATATGATTTTTACATTGCATAAATCAAACCACAAGTGAAACATTGCTACAAGAAAAACACTTCTACAAACTTTCTCCAAATGCATAAGTTGCTGAGGAAGTAGCTAGACCGTATATGATAAATTGTACAAAGACACAGGTCTGTAAACTCTTTCCATGGGCAATCATATCCTTCAAATTATGGCACATTTCACGTCAAAATCTACGTTCTTATGTTTTTGGACAGAGAACATGTTGCTTAGTGCTTATTTTCTAGGTTTTTTGCTCCATAAAGATATAAAGGGAACCGCCACGTTCCTCAAGTTTCAATAGATTTAAATGCACTGTATTTCTATTTTCATAATGTTCAATTGATTTTTTGGACATGGCAGACATTTTTTAAGTATCAATATCCACTAGACCCTAGATGGGGCATTTACAAGGAGCCTCTCACAGTACATCATCGCATGTTTTACTCAACTTGAGAGCCCAAGATCTCATTTTGCTCTCCTTTGTTTAATGTATCTGCTACATGATTGCATCTATGTCATAAAACCAAGCTAACTACAAGTGAAATATTTCACAAGTAACGTAATCTTCCAAGTTGTATCTTCTTACACAACTTCCTATTCAACGCCTTTTTTTCCAATTTATGTAGCATTTTGTATCAGACATGGTGGTGCTGGATGGGAAACCAACAACTTTAATCCTTGTAACAATCCTCTAAACTTATTCTTCACGTCATGTTAGTCAAGAATGTCATAGAACTTATAATTACGGACAACTCTTCACAATAAGCATTAACCCTGCATAAACATTTAAAATGGAGAATCAAGAATGAGCAACTCAAAATGATGTCCACACGACCCATGAAAGAATGTTGGTACTTTTGTGCTCAATGGCTAAACCTGACTCAATCAGAGAAATTTTGTGGTGAAACCTTTGAACTCACTTAATTCTTAGCTATTTTGTATTATGGAGACAACCAAAATGATTAGAGGATGGACGGGATGAGAGGCTAGCATTATCAATGACGCATGTAGGAATTTGTTTGGATGTGGGAGCTTCAACCACCATCTGCTTACATAGCTCACTATGTCGATAAGGGAGCCGTGCTGGAAGTGCTGTTATCTAAGAGAAAATAAATCATGTTAAAAATGAACCCCAAATATTGTCAAGAACCATCGATCTGCTCAATCTTGATTAACATGTAAGATACATGGTACCAATATGAGTGTCGTGTTTTGATGTATATTTCATGGTTTAATGATTTAAAGGAAAAACGAACTGACAATCCAATCTTCCTTTTGTGTGGCACATCATTGAACCATTTTAAGAGACTTAAAGTGGCATATTCATGGTTCATAAAACCGTTTACATCATATTTCATCAACTGCTTCAATTTTACCTCTTGATTACATCAAATGTACATGGAAAAACTTATGATTTCGATGGAAAACTAGAAAAAATTTCACTGTAAGATTCTTACACATTTTGGGAGCTAAATAAGTAGTGTAATGCATAAAACAGGCTTCCGATGTTTTAATATTGTCCATTATTATGGATAATACACAATGTTACATTGAAATAAAAATCAATAATGGGGTTTCCCTTCATGAATAGTTTTTTCATCAGAAAAAAAAATCCATGTATGCAACTGTGGAGAATCTTGTTTGTTTTATGTAGTATTCCCTCCACATGATTGCAAAATGAGAACACATGAAGTGTTTCTTACAATGATCCTATGATTGAATGCAATGGCTATCTACCTCAAAACTAGAATTTTTTCATGTCTGGGGGAATTGCCAGTCAAAACAAACCTCAAACCTACTGTATATGGAAACAATCCCAAATCAAGAAAAATAACCATGATGGAATTACACGACATTCAGAAAAAACGTTTTCACATACAAAAATGTATAGTTTAAGGCTGAAATGAGGGTAAAGAAATTACAAACATTTGAACGGTTTTGAAAAAGACAAGGTGGAGTTAAAAAAGAAATTCGATTGGGTTGGTATATGCATTATGATGATTGACAATCGATCTCCACAATTTTGAATAATACATAAGGAGTTTTGCAAATTGTTTTATTTGAACATTGATTTTGGATATGAGGATGTATAGCAGGAAACTCAATTATGACTTAAGGTGTGGGCTAATGGAAGTCATTGAAATATTCATGATTTGATGAAAGAGCTTCATGCGAGTCTTTGAACAATAATATTGGCTAAAAGGTGGTTTTGCAAAACAAACAATTGATGTTTGAAAGAAAGGCTATGATAGGAAAAGCATACATCATTTGAAAATGGAAACATCTCTAGGTATAAATAGGAGAGCGAGAAAAGGCAAAATTTTAGAAGAATTACCTCATGAGCAACCACAAATCATCCCATAGAAAACTTTCTTTGTATGAGCACTTAACGTAGACATGTATGGAAAAAGCAACAGCGGAATGTAATTTAGTGACTCATGTTGCAATGATTCTTAATTGAAGTAGTAGAGGGGGGAGTAACCAAATTTTCACTTATCACTTCCTTACACACATGATTGGTGCCTTTGGTTGTCACTCAAGCTTGGCCTGTCGATATGGCGTTACGAGAAGAGGTAGAGCTAACTGTGAAGAAGGGAAAAAAACGAAAATCCTCATTAACTTTGAAATTTCAGAATTTCATATCCGTTCTAGACACAATTATAATGTTGCAAGGTTTAAGGCATTGACCCAAGTGAAGGATCTCAATAACTACCTTTCCAACATGAAAACAAACAAGATATAAAGAAATCCTTGTGAGAAACAAATGGTCAAGGGTGATTTAAATAATGATGGACCACAAAGGTTTTTAATGCTAACAAAATTCTTAGTCAGGTGTATTGTAAACCAAGCAAAATACATGGGAACCTTTTTCATTTACTAGTAGTAGCTAATGACTTGGTACAACAATGGAATACAAATGTGTGGTGAATCTTTGGAGGAATGGAAACAGTAGCACAATCTAGCTATTTGAACAAGACACATGTCATGGATTAGGCGTTCAAGCTGCTATCTTTAAAGCATGCATGCATCTCCATGATGATTCCATCCACAACATCAGGTATACTTAGATAGTTTATGATAGTTTTCATGTTTTTATACTTAAAACACAATACACACATTTAATTTCTTATGGAGAATCACAAAGCATATGGAATGATACTTACTACATCTCTGCGAAGATGAAATAAATGATGAAGTGATTTGCTCACAAGAATAAGAAGGATGCCATGTTCCACATACGTGATAAAATTATTCTAAGCTCAAAGAAATTCAAGTAGAAAAACACCATGTTAGCATTTAACCTTAGATTTTGCTACCATCCACAATTGTAGAAATTCAAAGCTTATTTATAAATTATATTGCATAGCTTTTCAATGCAAATAGAATTGTTATCCATGCATAATTACACATCACCTTGCTTAAAATATGATCAGACTTTAGAGAGTACATCTCTCAAATATATCTGAACCCGGTTATTTCTGTTAAATTGGATGATTTCACAACGTGCATAGTCGAATTCATCCTTTCATATAGTGAAAGAGAAACACATACACGGCACTTATTCAACTTGCAAGGCTAATACACTTTAAACATCAACCTAGAGATTCATGGGATCATTAAAACGTTGATGAACTAATTGATGGTTTCTTTAACGAGCATTGACCTACTTCTTACAACAAGCATGTATAAAACGACTTAAAATGGGGACAATTCACATCCTTGACACACATAAGACCATAAAACGTTTCCAAGAAATTTGTTTCAAGTATTCTTCAATACACATGAAACATTACATTTTGAAGTAGTTGAATAAGATGAACGTTTTTCATTAGTCTTTATCTACCATCTTCTTTACATAATGTTTCAAAGGATCAATGGCATTATTGAACTTTTTAATGCACCATCACCAAAGCTTATCAATCTTTTTAATGCTCATTATTTTACCTGTTAGAAGTTTTAAAACTTTCTGTTTGCGAACCTTCAATTTCTACAAGATCTTGATTATTTGATGGATTTTCTAGAAGCATCATCTCATTAAATGATGTAAAATATGCCTCTATACTATAATGCTCAAGACAGCAAGTATCCCTTGGTTTTGCATCCCTTTTTATACATATCTAGTAATTTTCACTTATCTCAACTTAAATTTGGTTTCAAATAACTCAAGTTTCCTTTTGACATTGACACCGCTTCATTGGCCTGGTTTGGATGAAATTCATCTTGTGGTGTATCATATCTACTTTTGAGGGAAAAAAATTCACCTCCTTCACTGGAGAAAAGCAAGGTTTCATCCTATTTCTTTAATATTTAAGGTACCCTTTTTAGGACAATTCATAAAATGAAAATTCTGTTTCCACGTGAAGAGTGGTAAGTAAACCTACTAGTACAACCTCTTACAACTTCTTCATGACTCTTTATCTAGCTTTGCTGGTTATGCATCCTTTCGGATAATTGAATTATTTTTGCAACTTTGTGTAAGCAGCTATTTTTAACCTCTTAGGCAACTGCTTCCAACGAGGTCCTTCCCATACTTCTTACAGAAGCATCATTCAATTATTGTTCCGTAACTTCAATTTTGTTGAGGTCCAATTCAAGTTATGTTCTAGCAGTTACTTTGAGTGCTTACCTTTGTAGATTAGGTTCTGCCAATACAAAGAATTATCTTTGTATGAACCTCGTAAAATATCATGTGCCTCTTTTAGTTCAAGCTGTTGACAATGGAATCTGTCCACTGAAATTCTTGCCCTAAAGATTAGTCTTGATGCGTCCACGGAAAATTCTTTCTGGCTCTGCAGTATACACATGTATCCTTGCATTTATTTCATGATTTTGATCATTCATCTCTTTATTGAAATAATCATTTAAAAATAAATCCCAAATTCCACATGCAATTCCCCTCCTCTCCAATGCTTGTTAGAATTTACCAATCCTTATTGTGCAAAGTTGTGCACGTCTAAAGTTTGCAAACGCTCTTCAATAAGGACTTCATGCGGTATGTGCTACGGCTCGCTTGACATAATCGTAGACAGCACTATTGTTATTTTTTCAATATATTAAACATAACTATGAAATTAAGCCACAAAAATAAAGGCCCAAAAGTGCAGAAGTAAGGGATTAAAAGAACACGGTATGATATGCTAAAAGTTTTGGTTGAAATTGGTGAGCCAAATGCACGTCTTTGCTTCTCTATGATATCTTTCACCACCACATGAGAGGTACATGATTGATGCAAGAAAAACACAAGGGCGTGCCATGAATATTGCCTTCAACAAGATTCCTTCGTTCAGGTTCATGTTCACTTGTCGATGAAAGAGTCGTTCTATTAGTTTATGTTCATCCAGTAAACGCCTTAGCAATTCTAAGCTCCTTCACACGTTTTATCGTGCAAAAGCAGCCCCAACTTCAAGCATGCAACAAGATGATGGTAACAAGTAAAAGTTTTGGTATTCTGTACTTTGAATGAGAATGGAAACTGAAAGTATTGTACACGAAAAAGAACATGCCTTTTGCATGCAATGGATCACTCCAACTACTTGATTTCCAACAAAACAAAACATGGAAGGCCCATGAGTGGGCTTTCTTTCATCTTCTAATCACATGGAAATGTCTCTATCTTGACAACCTTTGCTCCACATACAAGGACGTTGAAATAAAAAATTATATCCTTTGAGAGTGAGACTCAACAAATCACTCACTCTTTTTTGCGTGATAATGGTTATTACTTGTTTAAGATGTAAAGATGACAAACAGAAACGTATGTTTTGTGAACCCATCCTTCTATGATTTGTTTAACTAGAAAGAAAACAAATCCAAAATACAAATGGAAGAAAATGTTAACACACATTCGTTTTACAAAATATTCAGGTAAAAAATAAAACAATTCGATTTCATTTACTTTTTTTATGTCAAAACCTTGATCTTCCATTTCATGTTTTAAACATGAAAAAAACAAGTAGTTTTTGAATTCAACCCATTTTTAGCATCATAAGTCTTAAGTTATTTTTAATGTATGCATGCATCTCTTACAAAATAATTCTTAAAAACTGAAGCATTGATATGTTCTTGCAATTTATTAGAAAATGTTTCCTTACTTTTTTTCAGGCTACTGAATCATCTAAAACTATCAATAATTAAAATATTTTTTGTTTTTCGAAGACGCAAGACAATTCTTAAAAACTAGGAAAATAGTTTCTAGTTTGTAGTGAATGTGAAGTTCTCTGTAAAAATGAGTTCAGTGTCAATGTGATGATAAATACATTGTCGTGATGTCATGTTGAGGAGAATGATTGATTTGAATTTGGGTGCTTTTTTGTGAAGCCAAAGCTGAGCAGTGAAAACAAGATATCTAGAGTAGACCCTAAGTGTGGTCGAAAATCTGGTCACTTTGAATACATAGTAATTGTTTTGGGACAAATAGCTTGAGTAACCATAGAACAACGTGTGAAAAGACCCTCATCTGTCTAGCACGAGAAAAAATAGTACTAAAAATCCAAGTCTGAAACTATGCACGCTCGCAGCATGCACCAAGGAGGGAGCATGCAAGTTCATGGGGACATTACTGTCACGATTTGCGAGGGAGTGATGACCTTTCTTTGACACAAATACAAAATTAAATTGGGGGGTTGAAAATGGAATGGGGTAATTCCTCCCACACGATTGATTGGAAAAACTCTTTTCACTTTTGAAGTTATTTTTTTACACACAAACCCATTCGTTCAACATCCAAACCTTAATCAAACCTTACCCTGAATTACATTTGGAACCTTTTCCATTTTTAGGGTTCTTGTTCTAAGCGTGCTCCTGTTGGAACCTACGGTAGTAAAGCCAAGCATATTCCCTTTCAACGCATGGGGAGTCTTGAAAATTGGTTGTACTCTTGACAAAATACCATTTGCTAGTATCACAAACCTTTTAATAGATGGGTTTTATATACTACTAGAGGGCACCACATGCTATGCTTTTTGATGCATGGAATGCAACGATGATACAAGGCATGCAACAAAAATTCATGGCATGAGTTCATGTGGTATCGGCAATTGATGGGTAGCAAGGGTTTTTTTTTCTGCGACAAACAAATAAGCCATAAAGTTTCGAAAATTGGGAATATGCATTTTCTTCCCGTGCATTTTTTGCATGTGAAAACTTTGAAAGACCAAAATCCGTCTTGATTTAAAAGGGAACCTCCTTTGACTTTATACCACAAAATCTAAAAGGTTTATGAACCTTAACACCGTACTCCCAGCTAGATTTGGAAAGTATTATGTTTTGTTTTGGGACTGGCACATGAACGTGTTCTCACCTCCTTCTCAGTGAACAGAAATTATTCCTAACTTTCTTTGAAATTAAGTGTCCCAAAAACAAGTTCAAATGCGCACAAGTGATGGTTATATACTAGCAAATGTGTATCGCTTGCTTGCTTGACGATTCCATTGTCAAGTATTTGCCCATCTCCTTGGGAAGTGAGGCGATGGGCAGGCTTGCAACAACAAGGTGCATAGGTTTTTAGCACGACATTTTGAATTAATGAGGAATGTATAGACTTGACCCTCAGCTCATATCCCAAAATTAGACCTTGGGTGTTTGAATGAATGTGAACAAAAATTCCTTTTCAAATGACTTCCTGAATTAAGCTAGGAGTGCGATGAATGCCAAAACCTTTCAATGAGAGGGGAATCTTTGAATAGCTTTTTTTAGTTGAATTTGAGGGTAAAGCCTCATTTGAGGCTAATCTAGGATTCAACGACGGTGAGATAAGATAAAAATAGTAAGGTTCTCATGGTGTTGCGATTTAGGAAAGGTATCATTGGGTTCTATGAATCTATTTGAATTTTGGATAAAATGTTTGGGTGTTGATAGACAAGGGCAAAGTTTATGGGATCCCACACACCTTTAAGGCTGAATCTGGATCGTTATGGACTTTTCACATTCTTACCATGTTGATGCAATGAAGGGGGATCTATATGCATTTATATGAACCATTTATATGCATCAATGGTGATAAACTCAAGTTCAATGTGACCATCAGTGGCGAACACATGGATGCTCTAAATTCAACTAATGATCATGCAATGCTCTTGTTAGGTACATTTCATATATGACCAAGTGTTTCCCTCATGAAACTGTGTCAACAAGTGTATTGGGAGGAGAATGAACAAGTGAACATGGAATGTTCAAGGAAACTGCTCAATATTACATGGATCCAATTATGACTTTCATTCTCTACGAGTAACGTACATCTAAGCTTTGCTGAAATGTTTTGTGGAATATTCTTGAGTGCAAAATTAATTTTTTTGGTACACTGATCATCAAGTGGATTAATTTGTGGTCATT
Source organism: Penium margaritaceum (assembly GCA_023375785.1). Lineage (NCBI taxonomy): Eukaryota > Viridiplantae > Streptophyta > Zygnematophyceae > Desmidiales > Peniaceae > Penium > Penium margaritaceum. The sequence continues at coordinate 40,079 of SZWC01007372.1, read as the reverse complement.
AACATAACTCACAAATTGAGAGTGCGGGCATATTTTCGGATCACCTTCAAATCTTCATGATTTTGAATGGTTTTTGTGAATGTTGGTTCAAGAGACTTTGGTTTGCCTTATGAGGTGCGCAAGACCATACAATAAAGATAGCATCCTATCAAAAAAAGGACCGTGTGACCACAAATTCATTTTTTAAGAGGGAACATTTTCATGACCCCATAGTGGCCTATGAAATGGCCAATTTAGTGTTGACAGGCAATATTTATACATGATATTTGGACACTTTCAAGTTCCAACCAAACTCTATTTACATGTGCAAAAACATTTTGGAACCTCCCACGCTCTGTTATAACGGGACATGAGAGGTGCACGCACCTCAACAAAACCCACAACCTCTTTATTTTACGTGGGGAGTTTCCCAAGATTTGTTTTCTTTGATGATTTTGAGGTTTTAGTGGGGTAGGTGGAAAAAACACGATAGGACAATGATCAAGATGCTAAAAACAAAAACGTACCTGGTAGATAACAAAGCACTTTGGGTGGAGTAAGTCGGCTCGCTACTTTCTCTGTGCACCAATGTCAAATAGTACAACGTTGCAGATTTTCAAAAGCGCTATCCACCTTTTCTGCTGGATTTTGTCCTCAATTTGCTCCATGTTTTGAGGATTTATCTCCATAATCCCGAAATTCATCACTTTGATCACCGGTTGCCATACAACCGGAGTATTGGTGACGAGGTACCCTGTAGTGTACATGGTCATTGTATAGACGTTTCCATTTTATGACTTGAGTTGTAACTCTAGATCTAGAAATGTGTTTATTGTAAATAATTTTTATGAAGTAAAAAAGGCATTCCAATAAGGCAAAGGGATACGTATGACGATTTTAGGGGAGGGATTAAATTATGAGCACATGAGAAATTCAAAATTGACACCTAAAGATTGAAGGCTCCTCCACATGTTACATAGGACCTGTTCCAAGAATCAGAAGAATGCTAGAAACGACATACATGAATCAATATGGAAACGATGTGTGTTGTGATGTTTTAGTATACGCCTTGTGTTTTTATGCCAAACCAGGCATAGACGGTCAACACGTAGAATTTATGAGGTTGAACAAGATTAATAATTTGGGACATTTGAGCGAGTTACAATTAGCATAAAGTGTACTTTGATGACAAGTTTCGAAATCATTGGACATATATATATATGTGTAATAGTATCGACTTAGGAATGAAGCATCGATGGGGTAATCATGTTGACATTGTCAAGAGATGGCCTGTTGTTGGTGTGGTTTGCAATGATGTGCAAGTGAGAGTGAATGAGAAATGGCTATCACAAACGATACTCACTTTACTCTACGTAGCAAGACTCAACGACACACCAAACTGACCACAAAGTATCCTGCATGCCTAGACAACAAATACATCAACGTCCATCAGTGCTTCAACAATGGAGTGCATCAAGTGTGGAATGAACCGACACCCACTCAAACCACGACGACGTGGTTGGTTTTTCAAAGGGGCCCCTCTCCGGAACCGCGGGGTGGTTATGGCCAATCAGGATTCCCAATGTACCCCAACACCACATGCTAGGGAATCTATACATGTCACTGGAACTTGACAACATCCTTTGTTCTTTATTTCAACAACAAAAGTGGTTCACAGATGCGATGCATGTGTGCATACATCGAGTCGCGACAGTTCGGTTGGGTCATCGAATTTGTCAATTGGGACACGACGAAAATTGGTAGTCAAGCATAATTGACTATAGATGAGGTTGCCTTGGTATGGTGTGCAACGATTTGCAAGTTGAACGTTGGAGTTCTTGTGGCCAATGAAAGACTTCTATCATGTAGACCCGCTGATATAGCTTCCACGTGAAAGTGGGTAATAACCTTTGTGGTAGCTTGAATGTAGTTGAGATTGTTGATTGTTCTTCAAAGTGGTCGGTCATTTGGAAAATAGTGGGTCATTGAAAACAGTGTGTTGTAAAGATATGATATGGAATTCAGTTGTAGCTCAAGAGTGGTCTCCATCTGTAGGTTGTCCAGTTGAATCTCTTGAAGGTGATGTCATACAACCCTCCAATGATGTTGATAGGTTTCTCATCGGGGAATCCTCCTCGTTTGTGGGGCCAACCTGTGAACAACAATGGACAGGAAAATAATGATGCTAAGGGACAGATGATTGTTGTTATCATGAATTGTGGCACAAAATGTATGCATCACATTTGAATAGATTTACTGTCACTTGACGGTGCTGGGCTTTGAGTGTATGGTGGTGGGCTTGTGAAGCGAGACCTTGTGGGAGATGTAGTATGTTGCTGCCAGTGTAGAACATCATGTTAGACATGTATTATACAGGATGCATAACACATGGAAGTAAAGTGAAATCGTGTTTACCTTGTCTCCCCACGCTGGTGGGTGCGCTTCAAGTAGCTCGTATGTTTGGCTGTCTCGTCCACCGTTCACTTGAATCTATAGTGCACATGTGAATGAACATTAGACACAGATGCTGTCAGTGACATCAGCTGCTAATGTCCTGCTACGTACCATGGTTCTTAACCAAAGACCGTCAATTGCCTGTTCTCCTGCAGCAACAATTTTGTCACGGTCCTCTGGTGTCGTAGCCTTCATCATTTGAGATGATCTTCCTTGGAAGAGATATGTCTGGGCTTGATTTCCTATGACTGTAGCTTTTTCAAGTGCTCCCTCTGCAACAAGTATTGTGTGAATGTACAGGTGACTATAATCGTTGAAGAAGTATTTGCAGAGAGAAATCAAGCACACCGGCATCTTGCTCACCTACAGTATGGAGGGTCACCATCAGTACTCCTTGGTCTGAATCCAATTTGCCATGTTACAGACACACATAGGTTTTGTCGAACCAGTCGAAGTAGATCTCGTTGGTACACTTGCTGCTATCTTCCATTGCACCTGGGCACTCCATCACTTCTTCGTAGCGAAGGTTGGTTATCTTGGTTACATTGATGACCAATCGCCTCACCCCTGAAACTGTGAATCGACAAGTGTATTGGGAAGTGTACATATCAGTGAACATGGTCGCCTAACAAAACTGATGCGTAGTATATATGATCCATAATTACTAAAACCTTATACAATGAATGTCTACGTGGGCTCTAGTTCCATGAATCTATGTTGATATGTTTTGAGAAAAAAAAAATCATGTGGGAATACACTTTTTGATACACCAGTTATGGAGTGTATGAATTTAGGGTGATTAACCATAACTCGCTTAAGAGGCTATGCCTCAGGAGCATCCATGTGAAATCAAACCTGCATGGTACAAGGGTGAGAAGGTTTGTAGATTGATAGCATCATAAGCTCATTGTATGTATGCATGACATCAAAGATACCTGAAAATTCCATGCATCGTAGGAATTTTTTGCCTGTCGACACCTTCTCGTACCATGTTGATCAGTTCGTTGTTGGTAATTTCATGAATGGCAGACCTGCAAAACGTAAAAAACTAGATATGAATTCAGTTGTTTATGGAAGATTAAGTGGATTTTCATTCATGGGTGTGTATTCATTAAACGCATACCCTTGTCCAACCTTGAGGCTGCCATCTTTGTAATACATTACATTGATGGCCATGACCTTGTCGTTGTTGAGGTACTGTTGAATCTCTGGCATCATCTGGCCCTAGGCTTGTCCCACAAGAGCCTGGTCATCAGCATACATGATGAAGTCTTGCTTTGTGGCTGTACATGCCTTAGCTGCATCGACAACACCAATGGCCAATCCGAGCTGCAAGGCATCATGACAAGACACTATGTTAGTAAAAATGATAAAACTCAAGCATTCTGATTGTAGTAGATGCCACTTTTACATACAGGTGATCGACTTGGTGGTAGGAAGCGTCGCAGGGAAGGGCGTTTCATGCTGTCGTTGAACAGTGCCTGCAAGACCTGGTCCACCTCGCCCTCGATAGGCTTCATCAGAGTGGCATATGATTCGCACATCGTCCACACAAGAGTGCAGTCCTGGCGAAGTGTTGACTACCTGCATGTAGTGTTCAATGTGAGTACATTGAGGTAATCACCATAATGTGCATGGCACTGGTTGATGTATGTACGTACCTCTCTCTTGTTGTTGCTGTCACGGTATCATATATGTCGTAGAACTCCCACCTCTTCCAACTGTCAGAAAAAGATTCCATAAGCTACTTTTTTGCTTTGTCAGATTGGTCCCCCGGATGTATGTACAGTGGGGCTTTGAGGTCGATAACCTTACCAGAGCGATCCGCAAGCTAAACCTTAGGATCAATCTGGGCCTTCTCTCCCAAAGGCAGGTCGACGTTGATGACCATTGCATGCAGGTGGTACCTTTGGTATCTTGGCTTCAGGTCAGCGATTGTTGCTGATCGTGACTGCAAGAGTTGACGTTTGTGAGATGTCATGAAAACAAGAAATTTAATGGTGTGCACATTTTGCATAGCCAAGGATAATACTTACATGTTTTCTTTCATCCACAAGTGGTGGTGGAGGAATTGTCATAAGGAAAGTGTTGCATATGAGACAGGTCAAAGATGCCAATACACAATCACAAAAATGCAAATAAAAAAGACACGTATAGTGTCAGATCAAGAAAATGACTGGAAGTAGAAACAGCAAGATTGAGACAACAACATGCCTTATAAGGGTCATCTGAGACCTGACTCAGTGAACTGGGGTGGAAATGTACAACATGTACATTCTCATTTCTTTACGGTGATGATCATTGGGAAATGGTCTGAGAAGTATGTCTCTTGTATTGACATGTCAATTAGATTACTCCATACATGATCAATGGTAGAACCACTTTCGTGTGTAGCTGAGCCAACATGCATTGCAAAGTTGCAGTCTCTCAGAAACTGCAATCGCAATGGAAGGTTAGTACCAACGTCAATGTTCATATCACCAATAAGCATTGTTGGAGACCAACTGCAAAAAGTGCAATGGGAATGAGCTGAGGGAATGATAGAAGGCACACATCTGTGCTGATGTGCTAAGAGCAATGTCTTGACACCATGACATGGCTTCGAACCCATCCCCATTATGGTGTTGCACACTGACATAAGATGAAGTTGTTATGAGAAGACCTCCAACCACACCTTTGGAGAATTGTGCATTTTTTCCATGGAGATGTGAAAGAGTGGATGGAAGGTGTATGTCATGGTGAGTTTGTGATAGGATGATGATGTGAGTGTTTTGCAGTTCATGTCTACAACTGATGTTCGTTGCATGTTTGTGTAAACTTCGGATGTTGTGGTAGTGAATTTTCAATGCATCTTGTGTACACAAGGAATGTAGTGTTGAAAGACAACAAACCATGTTGTGTCCGCGTAAGCGTTTCATCTCGTCAATAACTTTTGTGGAAACTTTGATCTCATCTTCGTCATAATGACAAAGATAAACTTAACATGTGTCAGAGAAACGACTAAGGACAACGTAATACATGTGATGAGGTTGAAAAACAGACAAGTCAACAAAGTCTTCTTCGTGGAAAGTGCACCCTTTTGCCTTGTGAACTGTGATTGCATTTGCGTGTGTTAGTGGAAATTGCCAACGTGAAATTTCCATTCCATCGTTGTTTGTTACCATGAAGCTCTTCTAAATTCGTTTGATTGGCGTCCATTCATGTGGAACTTTCTCGCTGACAATGTGGGTGTGGTATTTCTTGCATTGTTTTTCTCCAACAGATTTGTTTGGAAATTCCACCCAGAATGTAGTTACTTCATTCTTGATGCGTGACACATGGCGTAGAAATCCTGTTGCACCGTTCACCAGACCATCACTAGTGTCCACATTCAAGATGATTTGTACTCGACACCCAAAGTAAAGACGAACTGTCTTAGCGAGGTTTGCAGTGTGTCGCCTGTCATCCCCAGCTTCATTCGAAGGATGGATGTTACGTTGTCCAATTCCATGGCTTATGCATGCATCCCATGCATGATATGTGAATTTAACAGTTGATGTGGAATGGAACAAAGAAAGGTTATGTGCATCAAATTTCACATTCACTGTGAATAGGTAGAGCATGTCCCTTGGCTGGAATTTTTTTTGTTGCAGTCAAATCAGCATTGATCTGAAAAAAGAATGATCTGCATCAGTGCAGTTGTTTTCACGCAGTCTGTTCAGAATTTCTACAAATGAGCCATAAGGTTGATGCATTATGGTATGTAAATCGTAAAGTGTGAAATGAGACCAAGGGAAATATGATGAATCGTCATAAAGGTTATAATCATTGTCTGAATCTGGGAAAGGTTCAACGGGGTAACCATCAAGGACTGGCTTTAGTTGGAAAAGATCACCAACAAACATAATGTTTACACCGCCAAATGCCGATTTTTTTCCTTTCACTTCTCGCATCTGTCTGTCAAAAAAATGCATGGTACGTCATTCAACCATTGGCACTTCATCCACAATGATGAACCTCACTGACCCTAACTGACATACCAGTGTCTGTCTTGACTCAGACGACAAAGGTGTATACAAGGCTTTTTTACATGTCAGTTTCAAGGCGTGATGTATAGTAAAACCATCAATGTTGAACGCAGCAACACCTGTTGGTGCTAGTTTGAGCAATTTCAATATCGTATGGTCACTGTTTGGGGTAGCATCGTAGAAACGTAATAGATGCTCGTACAAAGCATGTATCACGGTAGATTTTCAAACACCAGTACCACCGGATAAAGTAATGCAGACTGGTTCTTTTCCCGTATAAACCCTGTGCGTAATGTCATCAACAAATGCACGTTGCTCTATGTTCAGTTTGGAATTTATTGTGAAAAATCCGTCGTCACTTTTAGCTTTGTCAGCAAACATGTGACGACCAACATGCTCATATTTCACTCCCATTCCCTCGTCTATATTTATTTGCATTCTGATTGCACATTGAGTGGTGTCTTCATCCATTTCTTCATGTGATGCCTGCAGGGGAGACTCAAATTCTCTCAAAACCTTCTCCCATTTGGATGATTTGGGTGAATACTCTTCCATCTTCTGTCTTATCTCATCTTGTTTTTCGATGAACATTTTATTAACCCATTCAGGTGTTATTTCATCTTTGTTCCGAAAGGGTACAAACAAGAAGAAAAAAAATCTCATTTGTAGTGGTAGTCATCCCTATCTGCTCGGTATTTGACAAATCTGATTATTTTAGACATTTTGCATCGTGTATAGTTTTCGACTGAATCAAGAATGTTTTTGTGTGACCCAGACATGTGGCCTGTGTTTGATGCTGGCATTTGCGGTGCAGGAAATGGCGATTGTATGTCATTAGTCTCATCACAGAATTCCTCTTCTCTTTCATTTGGTTCAAAGTCTTCGTTGAAAACAGGTCTTGTTTTCTTGTAGTTGTACTTAGACACAAGGTCAGCAAAACATGTTGTTTCAAGCTCCATTGGTCTCCTCTCGTATTGTGTAATTGCAGCGTACTGGATGAACACATCTTTTGATGCGGGATCAAGTTTGTCAAGTTCTTTCTTTGGCTTAACAACAAGTTTTCTTTTTTCTCGTGGGCTAGAATGCACAAAACAAAACTGCGATTGGAAAACGTCAATGGCATTCCTGATCGTGGATTAGCGACCTTCCAACCTTCCTGGTTAGTGTTTGAATCTTTTCCTTGCCCTCTTGTTTTTTCAATGCATCCATCACTGATCTCAACATCCTGTTCATTAACTTGTTCCCTTTGCACATTTATGATACAATATAGCTTGCCACAGCATATGGATGAATACACATTTGTATGTCCATATTTGCCTTCCAAAGTTTCAAAATAACAGAGTTTAAGAGGTTCACATTTCGGTGTATTGGTTTCCGTTTGTAAAGAAGTATTGCCTTCTTCCAGGACAAACAAATGGCCATAATGTATTCGCCTTCGGAAATTTCATGCAGTTGGAGGAACTGTTTGTAGTTGATGTCATTAGTTATGGATCTGAGAGTTCCCATTATTTTTCAAAGCATCAATTTGTGTTGATTTCTCTCCTTCTCAGATGTCTTTTCATCAAGAGGAAGAAGTATGATGGTAGCTGATATTGATGGATGCGGAATTCCAAACGCACAGGTTTTGGAACCTTTCTTTTTTCTGCAACGGAAAGTGCACTTGTGTGTTTGTAAAATTTGAAGATCGTTGGGAATTTCATCCAGGTCTGCTGTAATGTACTGGTCAACAAATAAAATGACCTCTTCTGGGGAGTTGACCTCCACATCCAGAGCGTCTTTGACCCACAGCAACACATGACAGTGGGGACTACCACGATGTTGAAATTCCACAACACCTGAATAGTCTTCAACTTCGCCAACAGTGCCATCTTTTGTCAGGATGACATTTTGTTAGAAGCTTTTGCGATGATGATGAAAACATCATGATGGCATGATCGGATCATTTGCAACAATTTTTTATTGTTCTTGATATGAGAGTGCATCGATCTCTGACTTTGACAACTTTGTCCCATTCAGCATGGAGAGAATACCTTATGATTTTGGCCAGCGAGTGTCCGCCATACTCAAAGAGAAAAAAAATGTTGGATTCTGTTTCTTTGTAGTAGAAAGGCAAAGACATCCTTTTTTGTTTTCGTCCCAATATGCGATTGACCCACACATCTTTTTGAACTCATTGTAAATCATTTTTTTTCAGTGATTTCCCTCTCTCTTCAGGGTTTTGCAGATTTCCTACAGTGATCCTTTTTTGCGTTAATTGTCACGCGTGTAGTGATGCGATGTCATGGATTGTTAGCATCTGGCAGACGTAAAACTTGAAAAATATGTTATCATGACGAAGTGCAAATCTAAGATCTTCATTAAATTGCTCCCACTTGACAACTCTTCGATACGGCACTGACAAGTTGGATGCTGGTTCGGAAAATTTTAGTGTTACATCCGCCTTTCCTTTTAGGCCACCAAACAAAGTTGGGAGACACATTTCTTCAATGTCATTGTGCAACAAAATGTATGTTGGTATCTTTCCTTCACATGGCACCGTAACAAGGTGACCATCTGAAATTTGTTGCATGACTGGTTGTGTGAAGTACATGGTTTGTTCAAGCTGTTCATCTTCAAAATCTTCAAAGAGGTTATCATCATTGTTTTCTTCTTTGTCGTTGTTTCTCTTGCTATCTTTTTTCTTCTTAGATGGTGAATGTAATGTTCACAGCTCAGATACGAGATTGTCCAGCTCAACTATGTTTTCATTTCAATACCAAGTCTGTGGTAGATGGGCAACTTATGGACCAGATGCTGCAACACAGTGATGATGATGCCTGGTCTTACACTGTCAGACCAGGCAGATGTCTGGCATGACATTTTGCGTTTCAGTGCAAGACATATGGTTTCTATCATTGATAGCGAACGAGGTAATTTTGTCACCAACTCGACAAGGTGCAGAGGAACTGTTGTTATCCCTCCCCTTAGCTCTTTTTGGCGACCATGCCCATGAATGGAAAGTAAGGGCAAACTGACCTGCCCTCGAGGAAGGAGAGGTTAGAAAGGTCATGCGGGACATCATTCATGCTGAAAACTTGTTTATTTCTGAATGGAGGAAGAGCTCCTTGTTTGATGTAGGAATCACATAGAGGACACACATGCTTAGTAGCATCACTCGTGTCATTGTAGACAGATAGTTGATTCATGAAAAACAGCATGGAACAGGAAAATCAAGGAAAACATGGTCCATCCATTGAGTCCTTTCTAAATGCATCAATACTGATCATTCTCACAGTTGATAAAGGAGGTGGTGCTTGATCTTTCTGGACCAAGGCATCAAATAATGTGTTTCAAATTACTGATCCCTCTTGTATGAACAGGTGTTGAAAGTTGACAAAACTTTTATTGAAACAAAATGTGGGTCCACAGTACGTGTACAGTGAATATTCACGCACTACTACGGCAGCCACTGGACTGATGAATCCATAACATTGTTTGGATACGACAATGCACTTGTATCTGACCGAATTGGTCTACTTACCCTCATAAACACCAACATATTTCTTTGTCTCATCCAGACAGCATTCTTTGTGCCTTCTCTGAACGTCTTGTTCAATGTTTTCTTAGACATGTGCTTTTGGAAACTTTCTTTGCCATTTAGGATGTGGGTCATGAGGATCAGTTATGTTTTCAGTGGATGGGGACATAACTCTCACAATGTCAACAGGATTGGATCGCATACATGTAGTTCTCTTTGAATCAGTAGAAAGGAGAACACACTGTTCTCGCTTAGCACATCCAACAAAAGATTAGTAAACTGCCCAGTCTTACCCTTTGGTTGAGGGAACAATATTGAGCTTCCATGTGTGTGCTTGGTCTCTAAACATTCAGTCTTTACTTTCTTTGACGATGTAGACTGAACAACTGACCCATGATCAGACTTGACATTTACATGTTCCACACCTTGCAACATCTGGCTCATTGACACATGTGAAATGCTCACCACTCTCCTCATGTCACTAGCTGTTTGATTGAATTCACGTTGAAGAAATGTCTGAGGGACCACTGCTGATCCTTACAGTGTCCCCTCAGATTTTGATTCTAAAACCTCAAAGTGCCTGTTTGTGAACTTCAGATGAAAGGGTGAAGAATAGACATTCTTTGGAAAAAACACATTGTGGAAGCATTCCTTGTTGTTTTGCCAGACGAAAAAGGTCTTGCTGTACAAATGTGCAGCTAAAAATTTTCAGCAAAGGAACCCCATGTGCCCTCTGTACACATGTATCGTATGTACATATCTGAAGTTGGAAAGCTTTGGGCATGAGCCGTACACAAAGCTACACGAAATGTACAAAAAAAGGAGGCTGCAAACATTACCAGTTCTCTACGAACTTGGACATGTTTAGCCTCAGTTCCATGTAAGAAGAATGAGAGCATGCGGAACAAACAGTTTCCATCTCAAATTATGGAGTGTAGAATCATGCAACCTGGCAAACCGAATGAAGAGGGAGATAAGTTTCTCATTGACAAAGGAGAGGTCAATGCTGAACAGTCATGTACATCACTGGACAGATGAGTGCAACCACAGCATACTCGAGAAAGACAATCATCATCAACACATGATGATTGTTGCTCATCAAGAAGGCCAACAAAAACGTTTGTGCATCGAACAAAATACTCACTCCGGATTTCTTTTAAGGAAAGTTCGGTCGAAGATGTTTGGAAAATGAATGAATTGCTAGTTTGAATCCCAGCTAGATAGTCAAAGTGACAGTCGCTTATCATCAGATGCATGTTATTTGTGCATGTAACTCCCTGACCAACTACACACACTAATGTCTGATTACTGTCCCACACAAAGGTGCAACATCTCTGCATTTCACTGAACATTACAAGTTCAGCAACTCCACCCCACACATTACTCCTACACATGAAAGTTTCATAGGACGCACATGTTGTGAAATTCACACCGTGTGCAAGAAAGGCAAGCTCACGGAGGGAAGCAATGTGATGCCCACCAAACGTAGCTATCATTATCCTTGCTTCTGCATGGCAGTCTTCTGTGCTTAACATGTGCAAGGACATACTTATGAACAAATAGTTCCCATCAGATGCACATTGAACCTTCCTCATCACAAATATTTATGACTCACTGAATCATGCGTGAGTGATGTAGGACAACTATGATATTTGATTTCATGTGAATCACTAACACAGCAACGACATGGTTAAAGAGGAATATGTGACTGAATTTGATGCTTACGCTGGTGTTGTTGCAGGGTACGGTACTACGTTGACAACTGGACAGGGTCTTGGGGAATGAATGCTCTACCTCTGGAAGACGTCAACTTGTCTGAGCAGGAGATGTTCTGGCCATACTGTTAGAAACTAACAGGTAATGGGACAACATGTTCGATACAATTGGAGTGACAATCACTCGGTGCAATGTGTGAATTACACAGCCGTTCTTAAGAGAACTGTGTATTTCTTTGTAGACGCCACCAACGTGATGCCAACCCAAGCTTGACGAGTGAATGGTGCTTTCCTGTCAAAAGATGAATTGAAAAATCTGTTAGAAATCGAACTTGCCTTGCACAGACAACTCAACCACTTCCCACATGTAACTGATCAAATTATATGTGAGAGACAGATACTTACTCAGCAATAGTGGAATGTCCAGAAGATTGAGCAGCAAAGGCACTGCCTTGGTGTCAAACGTTGGTTCCTGTTTCCCTTCCAATGACACTTTCGTCTGAACCATACAAACGGATGTTGATGCCATCAACTGTTGCTCATGTATCATGCACACAACAATAGTAGTGGAATGACAACACCTAAACACTGCCACCACACTTCATTACACAGTTTACGATGAACAACTTACCAGTGAAGCGCAGTGTGACTTGGAAATGATGTAACATCCGCTCAAAGTGGCAATGTAGGTAAACGCTGTGTCCTGCAAACAAAACTGGCGCAGTAAGGGGAGACCATGGTTCTTGTTGAGGATATGAACTCTTTACAATAACACTACAGCAACATGTCATGTGGTAACTTGTTTCGTGCAGCTACAGAGACAACCGGCTTCTTGTTGCACGTCGCAGTCCTCCAGGCGCAACCAGCAGGGACTCCAGCACCAAGGTACGGTGAACCGAAAGGATCGCCAGCGACGCACCTACCACATCTAGGTTCGTTGCAACTCGTCTGACCAGGTGGATATGGTCAGACGTGTAAAATGGAAGCAATAACCCTTACCAGCGTATACTTCACAAAATAGGTCGAAAACATCTTGAGTAAGAAATGTCGACATTCATAAACCACACGCTAATGTCCATCCATACACAACCCCAAATCGATTTCACCTGCACACTACGCTCGTAATAGAGGCTGAGTCTTGGACTGTACCGTTGGTGGTATTGCTTTGGGTCATCGACCAGATTTAAGTTTGTAAACGCAAGATATATGGTTAACGCGTTCATATGAGTTGCTTCATATTGTACTACGGATAATGGCAAAAAAAACAATATTGTTGCCAGGATACTGATGTAGTGTCCCCATGTAAATTTTCCAATAACAATGAGGATATTCTGGGCAATTGATGGTCATATTGGTGGTCAAATCTGATCGACTTTGTCAGCATCTGGATGAGAACGATATACAATAAGCGTACTCGGAACAAGTAACTGATGCGGTCACCGTGGATGAACGTATCCAAGGGCAGACAGTTTTGGTGACTATTAGACAAATCAGCAAGATGTTGTCGACGTGGTACCATTTTCGTTCCTTGACAATCCAAACCTTTATGCGTCCTCGTTTAGCCATGTGCTTTTGACTCTTTCGGCTGATTGTTATTGGTGCGCAATATCTCCAATATATATGACGTGACTCCGATCCTCACTTTAAAAGTGATCCAGTGGCAGAACTACGGATCGCGACAACAACACAACGGGACTCTAGTGCAATAATCCCTTCATTCGTGAGGTGGACTTTGACGTCGAATACTTGGCATGCCACGGTGTCAGATTTTATGGTAGAAGCATGTGACCACTCATAGGCGCCAACATCGGCCATACTACGTTAATTTTTTGCTGACTGGATGAACGGGTGCCATTAATGCCATGGCGTACGATTCCTGGAAATGCAGTTACACACCAATCGCAGTCCGCCAAAATTGTTTGACAGCCACAGTCCGTTGCGAACGATGCGCATTGTACACACAGATTGCGTTTGCAAATGGACTCCCGTTCAGGCTTAACCATTCACGTTACAAACCGGTATATATTAGGGGTTCGCAGTGTCATCACCGTCTTCGTTCAAGTAGCGATAACTTTACATGTGGAGGTGATACGGCCTTCTTGGGTCGGATATCATGTCAAATGAGGCTCGTACCAAGAGCGGCGATGGCCACCAACCAATGAATCAATGGCGTCAATGTTGGGGTGGCCATTGTCCACTCCAAGACCATCAAACAGTGAAGACATTTCTTGAAAACACAAACTTTGAGAAGTGACACGAATAAGTAATGGTTGAATAGCTCTTTCATTTTTTTATCACCATTCAACACTATGATATGCCGACTGGCAGATTCCATGCTGGATAATGCACCAACTTTTTCTCGGGCAGCAATTGCAATGTCTTTGGGCAGCAGTGTTTGTTACCCAAGGGTCCAAACGATGCCACGTTGCCATGACGGGACACCATAACACCTATAGCTCGGATGACCCAACCGGCAAGAGAACTCCGACAGCCGCAACCCCCATTGTCGAAGACTCCGGCCATCTTTGGCCTGGAGTCCCCCGCAGCCAAGTCCTAGGACACGCAAGAACCTCGAGTGTCTGTCGTATGATGACGCCACTCCAAGAACGCACTTCGAGTAGTCAAATCACGCTACGATATTACTGAAATGCCCCCATCACATCGGCAACCGCAGAAGCAAATGGCGACGACTAGCAGCAACGGCGTTTGCAATCGGCAACAACCACCGCGACAACCACGGTGGCACTTGCAGCGGCAATTGGCAACCACAGCGGCAATCGGCAGCAACCACTACGGGAGACAGCAGTACCCACAATTGTAGCCGGCAAGTATAATAGCGGCAGTCAGCAGCACACACAACGGCAACCAGAGCAGTAAGTACAGCAATAACTACAACGTTAATCAGAAGCACGGCAACATAGAACGACAATCGGCGCAACGTGCACAATTTCTTTCAACGAAAACAGCGATCAGAATGATAGGAACTACGAACGTGGTGTCTGGCGATGGCAACAATCGCCATGCAACAGGTACTGGAGCAACTGAGAAACTTGATTGTTAAAATAGCATTTTGTTGACCAAGTGTCTCATTTTCAATCATCTCATGATCCACGTAATCAACGTCAAAGCATTCAATCTAACTTTCAGGAATACTTCCTTCCTCATCCGTGTATGATGCTGATCTTATTCTTCTTAACGAGCCTGCAATAAAGAAACAGTGGAGACATGGTAGAGGCACATCATCGAGTACATCAGCAAGGTGAACAGCTTGTCTGCAACATCTAAACATGAACTGTAAGCAATGTATCAAAGGGTATGTGCATCATGTTTTCATAAAGGAGATGTGTGATTTTGATTTGACTCCATACAAAGTCACTTTGTTACTCACTCCTCTTATTGATCAAAGGGCATTTACATCACTCTCAATTTCCCTTCATTGTTCCTTTGCAGATTCTGCACACATGATGGAACAAGGATGAAGAGGATGTTGCACCTTGGGACATCATCGTTGCAGCATGGAAAATCTACTACATGTGTTGTGACAAGTACAGTGAAATGATGGCCACGCGGGGCCACTCACTAGATGGGAGCCATGCTCAGTTCTGGTACAACTCGTGCAATGAGCAGTCGTCACATGGATTTTGCAAGAATGATTCATTCATGTGCATGGTGGCAGGGACAGCACTTGCAGATCTCAAGGTCAGACAACTGCCATTTTGATCAAGACGTGGCGAATGGATATATTGTCTTGTAGACAGTGATCGCTGGCAGATGTTCTTGGACATGATGTTAAACATTGTTACTTTGAATGTTGTAATACATGCTCTCATTTGTGAGCGATTCATCTGTTTACAAACATTTGTCACCATGGTGAACCACAATTCTGAAATTGTATATTTTACAAATCTAACGCATGCAACCTTTTGATCATTTTGAATGTTACAAAATGCAAACCAATGTATGCTTGACATGTCAGCTTTTGACTACTCTCTTGTACTACCTGCCTTGCTTTATTATACATCTACATCATGGTAATATTGCTTCCTATCCAGGTATCCTACTTTGTTTGATGACCAATTTTTTGCATCATATGCCTTGTGTTTCTCAGGTCAGCTCTACACATACATACTCCACTCATAGTTTCACATAAAGGTTTTCAATATCTATTCTACATCACTCATTACAAAGCACACCCAGTAACATGAATAGTACAAGTGTTTGTTCTAAAAAACCAGAAATGCAACACAGACATCACTTAGTATTTTTGTACACCTTCCTAGTTTCTTATTTTTGTTTCATTCATGAAAATGAGGCTGTGATGTGCTCCACACTGGTGAACTTTTCTCATCAATGTTTCATCATATGGACCTTACCAATGTAGAAAACATATGGTAAAGACATTTGTGAATTTCCAAATATATTCAACCACATAGACAACAGTGAATTGTAACCGGCTAAACAACAATCATCGTTTAATGCAATTGGAAAATGGACCAACAACAAACCATGACGTGAGTTGATATTTCCTTAAACATCAACATACAGTACATCACTACATTCAACCATGCATAGCAGTGTCTAACAGTAAAAAAATTCATACTTGTCAACGCATACAACATATGGAAGGTAACTGGTGCACTTCAGAACCATAACATGGCACACTACCTCTTCCTTTTCTTCCCATCACCAACCCCACCCTCATAATCATCCTTCTTTTCATCCTTCTCCTCATCCTTTGCATCTCTTTTGGCCCTTTCCTCATCGATCACCAAGTTGTTGAACTTATTTATTTAGGAACGCTTCAACTGTTTCACCCTTGTCCGATAGCTTGACGCACCCGCCCACCAGTTCATGAAGCTGAAGGGGTTTACGTTCACTCGGTAATTCTCATTGGAGCCCAGCATTTGCCAAAACTTGCTCATACTGTAGAAGTGTGACTTGGCCAAGGCCTCACGGACCGCCTCTGCGACTTGACCAATCCATAGCTAGAGTTTGTGAGTAGCATCCACCGCTTGCTCACTGATGCTCCTTGCCCAAAAAAGGTATGATGGAGAGGGCAACTTTGTGTGACCTTCTTTGTCCACTTCAAACCCCAAAAACTAGGCTCCCACACAAAGCCACTCATCCATGTGCTAGTGGACCACCTTTTTTCTTCAAAACGACGCCACAGACCTGCTGGTTGGTTGCCAGTCAAGCCTCCTTGCGGCTGCCGCCACAACACCGCCCCGTATTGCACAATTTTTTCCACCAGCATTTCCAACTCCAAAGGATACACATATCCGCCTTCAAACCCATAGTAAGGATATGCGAAAAAAGCACTGCCCATCTTCATAGCTCATCCTCCATATGCAGCATACAAGCACATCTTGAACTCAAGCTTCACTTGGCGCAGTGGACCGTTTTTAAACCATTCCTCACGAGGTCCATCTCTCAGAAAGTGCCGAATTGCTTTGCATTTCAAACTGCATGCACTGTTGTAAGGTAAGAAGACCAACACATATTTTGTTGACGAAGGTAAGTACACAGAAACATGTACATTACAAACATGCAATTGACAATGCAATAGTGCTACCGTCCATTAGTGCTACAGTCCATTAGTGTTGCAGTGCATTAGTCTTACAGTGCATTGGTGATGCAGTGCACTACCCTTAGACAATATGGTACACCAACATGAATATGAAACATCCAGACATTCAATTCCAACCATGCTTTACCATGAAACAAATTGCACCCACTCAGGGTCTTATGCCTTCAATAGGTTCCGCGTTTGGCATTGTTGGTCCAAACCCACTTAAGCGGCAACCTGAACAACAAAAGAGGAACACAAGACACTACATGCATACTTAAACTAACACCACACGTATCCAACCAGTCTCACTTGTAGAACAATTCACATCATGGATAGGATACCTACCAAAAGAAGCCAGCGATCACATTGCAGACCCGTACCTTGCATGCGTGCACAATCCTCATCTTCCCCAGCCTCCACCACTTGTGTTTCCATCCTTGCACGAGATTGCAGATGGCCGCCAATGTCCAGGTGATGCTCTCTTTCAGATCGCACCTGTTGATATGCTGGCTCCCTTCGAGTTTCCAACTGCAGCTCTTCACGAGTTTCAACTGCTAACACATTGGTCTTGGCAATTTCAGGACCATCACCAGCATCAGGATCATCTCCTAACACTTTTGTTATACAAGCAGATGGTCGATCTTGTCCGCTACTCCGCCATTCTTCTCTCAGCGTGGACCGCATTATTGGATCACCAGGAGGGAGCCGCTCGTTTTCTGGTGGAATGGTGAACAGATTTCCTCCAATCTTTATAACTGTGATACAGTCACTAGTTGCACCACCATTTGCATCATCCATTATTTCTCTTGCCACAAGTACATCGACAGCACTAGCCCACTCTTCAATTTGCCTTGGATCTCATCCTGTCAATACCATGCACTCCATATGGAACTATTTTGACTTCTCAGATATAGTCACCAAACTCGGAAACGGTGTTCCTTTGACGGCATCCTCCACAAGTTGGTTCATCGCAACTGATCCCTGTATAATACGTGGGAAATGCTGTACATGGCCAAAATCAGGACCTGCTTTGCGAAGCCCTACTTCCATTTTGGGTACATCCAACTCATGGTAGGTGAGGCCTTGGCCAACAGCCATAGCATGGGTTTTGCCGCATTCCGCTCTGAAAATCAGGAAAACGTATCTCCATGATCATGCTCACTCGGTTGATACAAATGTGCTCTCTCCAGCGGGGGCATTGACAACTTTTTGCAATGTCAGCCCTTTAGGTAGAGTCTCAAACGGCTATCATCAAACAACCAATCATTCTTCCCTTACACGACTTGCTTTCGCAATTGCTGCATCGAGCTCCTCTGCTGACTTCCTGTTTGCCGCAATCTGCAATGCTTGCTCAGCTGTAGTTCAATATTTACGACTTCCTCTCGCGTACCAATCACTTGGGCCCGCTTCATTTGGAAGAGGACGTGTTCCCTCATTGCCGTCATTCGGAACCTTCTCTTTGCCCTTATCTCTCGCCGTTTCTGTCAGATTTTCACTACCACGCTGTTCCACAAATGCAGGAGTGGGCAAACGTGGTGTTGATACCTTTGACTCACGAGGGTCACTCTCACCCGAGTTCTCAGCTGAATCCATTCCACACACACACTTCTGACACTAGGAGAGGAATGCAGACACGTTCCTTCACACACCATACATTTGCTTTATGACACAAGGACCATCAGAAATAAGACTCGCAATGAAGGGTACCTACACAACTCTGACGAAAACATTTCTCGCTGACCACAGCTGTGGGCTGCCAGTCTTGAGACCAAGGCCTCTTTCATCAGCTTACATGGCTGGTCCAATGGATCGTAGACCAAAGCACTTCGCTTATGAAGACAACTGATTGCTGATGTCAGTTGTCGTTTCATTGACCTCATTGGTCATTCGGGTGTCACACCTGCACGCGTTACAACATGATCTGGTTCACCGAGATAATAACCAATTACAACTCAACCAACTGCGTAGTTTTCATTATACGGTACAATATCAATACCAATATAACTTTACATGTGCATAGAAAACATTTTCGCAATACTGCCTCATATCATTACGATGTTTTTCTTCTTATCAATGTTTCCAAATATAACATACCATGAACCCATTAGCCAACTCATCTTCACACCTCTTTCACAATGCAACCATTACATTAAAAAACCAGATTACAATAAGGTAACCAAACACTCACGCAACATATTCACCAACATAACTTTTATGTTACGTTCATGTACCACTCATACATGTATACGGTTCGTGATTACTATGTAACCCGTTGCACAAGATGTGTGCAACTTTCCAACTTGTTTTTTTTACTTGCCCGGGCATCTGCCGAGCCCCTTGATACTAGGGCCCAGCAGATTCCCTTTCTTCTATCACAGCATGCGTCGCATCTTACAAACGCCCCCAAACCCTCGACAAATGCCCTAGTGAAATGGTGGGTTTAGCAGTGTCATGACGAGCTCATAGGGAGGTTTCCCTACAAAACTCTTCTTACGAACTGACGATGACGGGCGAAGTTCGACTTTGCCTTCCAAGTCGAAATCCATGTCAAATCTGGTAAATACATGAAACATGTGACACCCGTTTTTGCTCAAAAAACGAAAAACATGGGCATCGCTATCGTTTCGTTTTCGACTATGGACATTGCTGATCTATCGACTGAAACCATGGGTATACTGTGGATTGCGTCCAATCATGAATTGCTCAAGTGCCCCAAATTCTAAATCGTGTTTTTTCTCGCAGCTTCTACATGTGTAGCATCTACCATACTAGCATGTGAAAAAATCAGGCGTTTGAGTTTTAGATTTTATATGAATGATGCTCAGCTCTTTGCAATTTGACACAAATACAAAATCTGGGTTCTCAATTTGACACAAATACAAATTAGAAAATATGGTCCAGCTCAAATCCTGTTCTGACCTGTAACTCGCAATTTGAACTTCGGGCTTTGAAATCTCGAGTGGCTTCTTGACGCTGCAAGGCGGGAAACATGCCATCGTCCACGCTTTGACACTCGGGCTAGCTTGTGGCTTTGGCGCTCGTGTCAAAACCATGCCACCGTCCATGCTCTCTGTCCACACTATCGTACCTTGCACGTTTTCCTCTTGTCGTGAGCCTGCTTTGTTGTTTGCTACAGAATTGTGCGAATGTTCGAACCAGTCACACACGTCATATTTGCCACGGACAAAACTTGGGCAAAATACTGATTTGACACAAATACAAAATACAAGTTAATTAGACACAAATATAAAAAAAATGGGTCCACCAATATTAAACAATCTTTTCATGTGCTAGTACGGTACGTTTCGTTCCGCGTAACAGTGAAACACGAACCCATGTTGCGCTTGGCATAACACTCACATTGGTGAAGGAGGAAGCCATCTTCATACCATGGATGCATGCATCTTTAGTTCCGACAAGTCATTACAAAGTCTTCAANAAAATACAAGTTAATTAGACACAAATATAAAAAAAATGGGTCCACCAATATTAAACAATCTTTTCATGTGCTAGTACGGTACGTTTCGTTCCGCGTAACAGTGAAACACGAACCCATGTTGCGCTTGGCATAACACTCACATTGGTGAAGGAGGAAGCCATCTTCATACCATGGATGCATGCATCTTTAGTTCCGACAAGTCATTACAAAGTCTTCAACATCCGAATCCGGCCACGCATCGTGACACTTATCATTTTAAGAAGTTCGTTTTGAAATCCACAAGAGGACAACAAGACCGCGGCGCAGGGAAGCCTCTACAATCTACTCAAGCCGGGTAACGGGGTCTTGCCGGACTGGAGGTACGAAGGACCCACATGGACTGGTTTTGTTTTGGGACTGTTGTAAGGTTCTGTTGCGATGACCGAGCAGCACCCCCTCGAATACGAAAATGCAAAAGCAGGGCCTCGGCGACTTCGTTCGTAATTCGCTAATCGATGTCGATGGTCCCCGGATTGTTGCGAGCGTCATCCTGTTGCATTCGAACGTAACGAATCGAGCTATTAGCCACAAAATCGTTCGTAGTTTGTTCAAGGTCAATCCTTGGCAAATCGTGGTTGATAAAGGCAATAACGATAATGTTTATGAACGGAAACTGTCCAGAAATACTTAATAGGAGGTCTCAATTTGTCCACTACACAGAAGAAAATACTACAATTCTCGAACGAAACAGTGCCCACTTAGATATTGATATTCAAGTATTTACAACTGTCTAGGTAATACAAATGGCATTGCTCTCAATGAGTGACAAACAATGGTGCTAAACGAACATTGCTCTACAGGTGAGGCTGGGAGTCAACGACGGATTCCAACAAAATCTGAAGGTGCTANCCTCGGCGACTTCGTTCGTAATTCGCTAATCGATGTCGATGGTCCCCGGATTGTTGCGAGCGTCATCCTGTTGCATTCGAACGTAACGAATCGAGCTATTAGCCACAAAATCGTTCGTAGTTTGTTCAAGGTCAATCCTTGGCAAATCGTGGTTGATAAAGGCAATAACGATAATGTTTATGAACGGAAACTGTCCAGAAATACTTAATAGGAGGTCTCAATTTGTCCACTACACAGAAGAAAATACTACAATTCTCGAACGAAACAGTGCCCACTTAGATATTGATATTCAAGTATTTACAACTGTCTAGGTAATACAAATGGCATTGCTCTCAATATGAGTGACAAACAATGGTGCTAAACGAACATTGCTCTACAGGTGAGGCTGGGAGTCAACGACGGATTCCAACAAAATCTGAAGGTGCTACTCACCTTCCTACGCAGAACGTTGAGTTCTATCGTTGAGTCTTGGATTGTTTAGAAATTTAGTCTAGTTTTATAGAAAGAGTGGTAGTATGCTCAGTTGGAAAAGAGAAATGGATGCCCAATTCCATGGTAAGTAGCTTCTATGACCTCCTTTCTACCTCGGCGATCATGGTTGGAGTCACTGTGTGAACGTTGCATGAGGGCGCGTTAAGTCCAATCGTCGCCAAAGAACNCTGCGGCTAGAGCCTCTCCAGATTCACTTATAGGACCCCAGCGGCTGTCGAACCTTCGCGGTATGCCCAAACCCCTCTGACCCCACGCAAGCGACCCCCGCCACCGATGCACTACAAACCCGCTACAGACGACCAAAAACCCTCGAACCTCCTACGCCACTGATACCAGCACTATCCTTCCTCTTTTGGAATGTGCGTGGCATGAAAGACGTCTCGCTACATCACATTTGCTCCTGGGTGTCCACCTCTCACACCTTCCTTGCTCTGACTGAAACTTGGTGGGACGGTGTGGATCCTATGCCGACACTGGATAACTCCTCTGTACACGCATTACCCTCCCCCCTGCACTCTTGCAAAGCACATGCCTCAACAAACGTTGCACGCGAGCCCGCAAACTCCCCTGCACCTCCCCCACGCCGAGGCGGAATCGCCCTCTACTACCCTACATGCCTTGCCCCATTTGTCTGTCCTCTATCGACCCCCCCGTCTGCCAACTTTCTAGGTGTGTGTCTCAAACTCCCCATGGTTAAACCAATCTACATCTTTGTGTGCTACTTTCCCCCACCCCGAACGGGTACCACCACTGAACCATCCATCTTTGACGAACTCTCCACCTCCCTCTCGCTGATCCCAAATGGGAGCCACATTGTCATTTTAGGGGATTTTAATGCACGAACGGGCTCCCTTCTCCCCATGTCCTTGGACGATCGCCTTGCTCCCTACCCCTTCACCACCCGGCACAGCCCTGACCCCCATTGTCGCATTAACACACGCGGACGACGCTTGATTCGCTTCTGCGAGCAGCACGTGCTCGCTATTGCTCAGGGCTCTGCTGAGGGCAACTCATCCACCAGGGGCTCGCACGGGCACTTACATGACAGTGTGATTGATTATGCATTGTTGTCCTACTCACTTTGCCCTTGTTCCCTCACAGTACTTGAAAACACTGCAGACTCAGACCACTGTGCTTTCTCCCTTGTCACCCCTATCACCATCCCTCACACTCGTCCATCTACACCCTTCTCCTGGAAAAAATTCCTCAATTACTACCCTCCTGCCCTCTCCACGCCTCCAGTCCAAAACCTCCTCCATACAACGTCAACCATGTCTGAATTACCACAATTTTCGTCATCTCTCATCAAAGCACTCCAAGCTGCGTCTAGCGCCGCATCACATGCGTCACCGTCTCGCCCGCTCCGCCGCTCGCACGCCCCCTGGTGGTCACCCCTCTGCCATGCTGCACACCGCGCCTACACAACTGCCTGCCGTCGGTCC